>CAUYQV010188110.1:0-45689 GCA_963574575.1 Galagoides demidoff
GGTCCCAGCTACTTGGGAGGCAGAGGCAGGAGACTTGCTTGAGCCCAGGAGTTGGAGGTTGCTGTGAGCTGTGATGCCATGGCACTCTACCCAGGGGGATAGCTTGAGGCTCCGTCTCAAAAAAAAAAAAAAAAAAAAAACTTATGGTGCTCTTTGGAACACCCTGCAGTGACCCACCTCTTACCCACAGCCCCGCCAGATACCTTCTTGGGTATTCCATTGACAACCTGGATTCCACTTCTGCCAAGAGTTTATCACTTGGGGGGCAACCTTGACATGCCCATCTACAGAGCAACCACGGAGAAAGATGGTAGGGAGCAAGAAGTCCAAACCTGCCTCCTGAAGCCAGCACATAGCACCGAACACAGAGACCTCAAGACTCAGCTCGGCAGGCATTCACCAGGGCAGATTTAGTGCTACAGAACCACGCTGAAGAGGACATGAGGCAAACAGGAATGAGATTATAAGGCAGTGAAATTGGATTACAGGCAGCAGGCAAGTGCCAAGAGGATTGGTGAGGCTTTGGAGAAGAAACAGGGTTAGCATAGAACTGGAGAGAACTTGGGGTAGGGAGAGGAATCAGCAACGGTAACCATGTGAGATCGCTGGTGGCTGAGGGTCAATAAGGAAAACCAAAATTGTGCTACTCTGGTTTCCATGTAGGTACCACTGTGGGCCTATCTGACATCGACTAGGCTGCAGCTCTGAATCCTCAGGGCCCAGAACACAGTTGAGCAAGCATCAATAAATGCAAATAGAATTAAAAAATGAATATATTTAACCCTGCTGTTACCCAAAGCCAAGGTTTCAGTTCTACACCTGCAGGGGGAAAGGGTCAGCCAAGAGAAGAAGCAGTCTTTCAGAAACTGCCTTTATTTCCATTAGGAGCTATGGCTCCCGAAACTGCGGGGAAAGGCTGTTTTCCTCTCAGTGCTCCAGTGCCTGGTTTCCCAGCGAGCCTGGTGAATAGCTTGCAAGGGCTCTGCTCTTAGGCTGTGCCACTGGGAGCTTAGCCATGTACCTGAGCGCATCTAAGCCCTACGGGCTCTCTACAATCACGTGGGCCTGAGGCTTTTGTTCTACACAGTGGCTGCCCCCTCCTCCCTTTCTAAACCAGCTTCAAACTCCAAGTATGACATTTATTGACCCTGAAAATGTAGTTTATTTCCCTGCATTTCTAATACATTTTGGATTCCATGTACCTTTTCTTCAGGCACTGACCCCTCACCGTCCTAGGTTAGAGTCTCACTTTCTTCTTATTGATAATGTGAATATAATAAAATAATTTACATTTGCCTAATGGTTCCCAAAGTTTGCGCATGCATCTTATTTAATCCCATAGCAACGCTACTGACTAGGTAGTGTGATCTCTGACTCTGAGGCTCAAAGGAGCTGCGAGACTTGTCCATAGCTTCCATAGCTACAGCAGCAGCCTCGGACTCCTAATCGTCCGTCCTAGTTGCTGATTCCTTATTTCTCTTTCTTTTCTTTTCCCTTTTTTTTTTTTTTGAGACAGTCTCACTGTGTCCCTCAGTGTAGAGTGCTGTGGTATCATCATAGTTCACAGAAACCTGAAACTCGTGGGCTCAAGCCATCCTCTTGCCTCATCCTCCCAAGTAGCTGGGACAACAGGCACCTGCCATGATACCCAGCTAGGTTTTCTATTTTAGTAGAGACAGGGTCTTGCTCTTGCTCAGACGGTCTTAAACTCCTGACCTCAGGCAATCCACCTGCCTCCACCTCCTAGACTGCTAGGATTACAGGCATGAGCCATGGTGCCTGACCTCCTTATTTCTTTATATTTGCTTGAAAAAGTGTGATCAAGTAGAGCTGATGGCCTCTTGTCTTGGTGCTACTGAGTTGGTCTATGTGTCAAGTAAGGTTTAGACTGATAGACTAGGAGAGGTAAAGCCCCTTCCATCTCTTGAGTCTGCTTCTGTAATCTTACACTCCAACCTGTCGTCAATTTTCCCCAAAGTAAGCCATTCCCTTCAACATCCCCCAACTTACCACATGCTATTTTTTGACACTTGACTATTACTACACATTTTGTGGAGCTAGGCAGTGAACTGGATAGCAATTCCCTATCTCCAATTTCCTACAGCGTTGTGGAAAATTGTGTTACATAGGGCAAATGAAAGAGCTAAAAGCAGCAGGGGGAAAAATCATTAAAATGTAGTCGGTTTTGTTTAATCCTGCCTCCCTCAGCAGATTTGGTCAGTGACCTCTCTCTGAGTCATGAAAAGGCTTTAAAACTTGCTCTGATTTACATCTGTAGGAAATAGAGTTTATATCTTGCATTTTTCTTTTAATTTTTTTTTTCATTTCCAAACCATATTTTATTCCCCCTCTATATGGAATTTCTTGATAATACTTCAAGATGAAAATATACATACATAATAGCTTTTTGGCTTCACGGTGTGGATTAACCAAAACCACTCATTTCAACAAGAGCCTGGAGGCTTTAAGCCAATTACCTCCGAATGTATTCTGTGAGATTTAGCTGGGCGGTCCTCTCCTGGTCAATTAAGTCATGGGAAAAGGCTCAGCATCACCAATGATCTCACTTGGAGAGTGATCCACAAGGAGAAGCGTTAAAAGAAAAAGTTTTCTATCAGAGTCTAGAGGCAAGGGGCTATTTTCATTACTTTTGGCATATGAAGCATGGCAGATGGTCTAATCTCTCACATCTCTACATTTTGAACTCTATTCCAGAGGAAAAATAAAGAACCACAATTTAGTAGAGGTCAGGAAGGCAAAGTTTATAACTTCAGCCCACCTCCCCCTCCCTCTGCCCAAGGCTGGGGCTCTGTGAATTATGGCCATTACTCTTTGGCTGTAAGCAATAGAATCCCCCAAGCTAATTAGTTAAAGGAGAGTTTTTAAAAAAATACTTTGGTAGGCAAATTCCTAAAATCGTCCCTTAAGATTTCCCGCTATAATCCCAGGACAGTTAATACAATAAGATATCATGGCCTAAATATGCTAGGTTACCTGGCAAATTTTGCAGATGTAATTAAGGTTACTAGTTCTGATGTGAGTTACTCAAAAGATTATCGGTAAACCTAACCTAATTACCTAACCCTTTAGGCAAGAGTTTTCTTCTGCAAATCTCAAAAGAGGAAGTCAGAGAAACATGAGTTTGAGAAGGTTGAGCTATGTGGGAGTTTCTCTGTTGCTGATATCGAGGGGGCCATGTGGCAAGGAGCTGAGAGTGGCCTCTGAAAGATATGAGCAGTCCTCAGCCAAAGACAGCAAAAACCAGGGGCCTTAATCCTATAGCTGCAAGGATTTGCATTTTTCCAACAACCTGAATGAACTTAGAAGCAGGAAAGAGCCCCGCCTGGCCAAAACCTTGATATCAAACTTGTGAAACCCTATGCAGAGAACCCAGCTGAACCCACATTGACCTCTGACCTACAGAATTGGGATATAATAAATGGATGCTGTTTTAAGCTAATTTGTTAAGTAATTTGTAATGTAGCAACAGAAAGCAAATACAGATTCCTATTAATAGTATGAACACAATGATTTACATTTGCTTAATGGCTCCAAAGTTTGCACATGCATTTTATTTAATTCCATAACAATGTTGGTAACTATCATAGGTGCAGGAAAGTCTTTTTTTTTTTTGAGACAGAGCCTCAAGCTGCCCCCTGGGTAGAGTGCTATGACATCACAGCTCACAGCAACCTCCAACGCCTGGGCTCAAGTGAGTCTCCTGCCTCAGCCTCCCAAGTAGCTGGGACCACAGGCGCCCACCACAATGCCTGGCCATTTTTTTTGGTTGCAGCCATCATTGTTGTTTTGGCAGGTCTGGGCTGGATTCGAACCCACCACCTTAGGTGTATGTGGCTGGCGCCTTAGCCACTTAAGCCACAGGCACTGAGCCAAGAGAAGTCTTTAGAAAACAAAGCCTGCCTTCATCTCTCAGGGGACACCTGGGCTCTCCCCATTCAGCTTCTCCTTTGATCTTGACCAGTTTCCTACACGGTCAGGGGACCACACATAGCTGCTGGCCCCAAGCCTAACTGAACTCACCAATCATCAACCAAAAAAGTTATTGTGTCCTTATTTCTAATTCCTGAGACAGAAGCTGGTCGCTGGTCACTCATTCACCCACCAAATGTTAATTGAGTGTATACATGTTAATTGTTCAAGGAGCTGGCGATACAGTAATGAATAGGATGAAGTCCTGTTCATGGGAGTTTATAGTCTTCTGAAGGAGCGGCAATGCAAACCCAAACAGAGAAATATATACACTGCACCAGCAGGGGGCGGTTATGAAAGAACACAGAACAGGGCAACTGAATAGAGGGAAAAAGGAAATGCTACTTTTGGATAGGTGGTCACAGCCCTCTGAGGGAAGGATAGTGCAGGGGAGAAGGATTGAATGAAGGTGAATGGAGTAAAGGACCAGTTATGCAAATACACTGGTACATTCAGGAAGAGGAAACAGCAAGTGCTTTGGAACATAAAGAGAAGAATGACAAGAAATGAATGGGGACAGGCAGTGGGGGGCCCACACAGGTAGGGCTTACAGACCACAGTGTGGACACTGTAAAACCACAGGGAGCTCTAGGGTGGTGACGTGGGTTGGCTGGTCTTTGGTCAAAGATCCAAATAAGGTCTAAAATGCAGTTTCCCATGCCCGCCCCTTCTACTAGGGCAGTTGCCTCTGGGTACGGTGTCTCCCAAAGAAAAGGGTGCTGGATGAGTCAGCTCAACATATGCTTCAGGCTCCTATTATCACTAAGACCAACTTTGGTTTATTCAATCTTATCCCACCACCTTTGATCCAGGCAATAATGGAAAGTCTCTGGCAAACACAGTGATAAGAGACAGCTTTTTCCATCTCTCCTGCCATGCAATTTTGGGGAAGAATCGGCAGAACCCTTGGCTGAGGAGTAGTCCCTTCCTCATTCATTCATTCTTTAGGTCAGCCCAGCTCAGACACCATGATAGGGCCTTCAAAAGAATAATTGTTCCTAAAGTGCTTGTGGGATCAGAATGAGTGATCTCCTCTGACATACTCCCAAGCCATTCCACTTCCCACCCTAAACACAGTGCTATTTATACATCCTCCTTCCTGGGTCAGCAGGTTACCCCTGGAGACTGAGCCATCCTGGGCGCCACTGTACCAAGCCTAACCCCATTCTCCCTCAGTCTTCCTCTAAACTAGTCGGGCCAATCAATCCATAATTAGTCACCTCCTGGTGTCCACATTTTCCTGGAATTGATCCAATAAACATTTATTCACCACCAACTTTATCACAGTGAGAAAGGCAGGAGGAATTCGAAATTTGGGTTCAAAACTTAATTCTGCCATTGACTAGCTGTCTTAATTTTGGTAAGTAATTCAACATCCCTGAACCTCATCTATGAAATGGGGACAGTAATACCTACCTTGAGAGCGCGTTTAGGGGTTAGGGATGTAAAGTGTTTAGCATGAAACTGGAGACAAAGTTGGCCCTTACTGGGTACTTGTTAAAGAAATGAATAAATTAATGAATGCTATGGTTTGAATGGCCCCTCCCAAACTCATGTTGAAATGTAAATACCACTATAACAGCATTAAAGAGGTGGGGCTTTTAAGAGGTAATTAGGCCACAAGGGCTGAACCCCCATGAAGGAATTCATGCTGTTATCACAGGATGGATTAGTTATCCTGGGAGTAGGTCCCTGAGAAATGGGTGAGTTTGGCCCAGTTTCCTCTCTCACTGAGGTGAGTTCACTTACCCTTCCACCACAGGATAAAGCAGCAAGAAGGCTGCAACCTGACGAGGCCCCTTGATCTTGAACTCCCCAGGTTCCCTCTAGAACTGCAAGCCAAACAAACTTCTACTATCAACTGCCCAGTCTATGGTATTCTGTTTTAGCAGCAGAAAACAAATTAAGACAATGAATAACAAATAATCTTGAAGTCTATCTGATGAGAAACTATGGTGAATGGTTCAGCAAAGGTACAAGGTTAAAGAATGACTGGGTAGCAGAGACTCTCTTTCTGCCTCCCCTGCTCATTCCCCAGGGCTGCGCCACCTGTCTATGCTTCAGAACCCTGTCTTCCCCGCATAGTCTGACTCACAGTCGATGAACGGCTGTCTCCTTCCCAAAAAAGACATGGACACCAAGCAAGGCCTCACTGCTCCATTATCTCTCTGCCCTCCACCATTATCTCTCTATCTGCTTTCCAAGTATGCGCTCTAAATGTAACTCAATTCATCAAACCTTCACCAAGTACCCACTACGTGCAGGGCAATGTGGAGAGAGAGATGAAAAGGATGTGGTCCTCTCAATCACAGAATTCGTATTCTAGTGGGGAGACCACCATGAAGGCCAGTTCCTACGTGGCGATGAAGGCAGCAACAGAAATACATCCATGGTACTGTAGCCCCTAAAAGCAGATTCACCTCTGTAGAAAGGACCCAAGAATGGAGCTTTGCAGAATGAAAGGGAACTTGCCCAGGAGAAGCAGGGAGAGGATCCCTTTCCTATATTCCATCTCTGCTTTCTCAGAGATCCCATGACCTTCTTATTCCGCTAGGAGAGTGTTCCTCAAGCTATTTAAAAGAAAGGACCAGTTTCTTTTCTTTTATTTCCAAATGATTGGAGACTAATCCTTTACCAACGGTAACAAAATAAATGACTAGAAAATATTAAAACAACAAAGCATACAAAATACAAGTGCACCAATCACAGGCACAGACACTGCAGCAATGTCAAATTGCTATGAAAGTTTCTCCTCTGGTGGTGCTGGTACCCCAAACGATTGTCAAGGTACCCAATGACACCACACTACCTTAAAGATGGTTAAAAGGGTCAATTTTATGTTATGTATATTTTATCAACACAAAAGTTTCCCTTTCATGTTCACAGTATCTCCAGTAGAAACTGCTGGGAGTCACTTAAGTTATTTTTTACTTTCACCTCCAATATCAAATTCATCACCAATACCTTTAATAATCCTTTTCTTTGGGACAATTTGCATTTCAATCCTTTCCTTCCCACTTCTTCAGATCAGGGGTCTGGTTCTTACAACAGTCTACTGAATGTTCTCCCTGCCACCTGTCCTCTCATTGAAAATATCTTATATAAAAGCAAGCGAAATTGATCTTCCTAAAATACTGTTTTATCATGGCCTCACTCAATGATATGCAATGGCTCCCTGTGGCCTCTTATCTCAACTTTAGTTCCCCCATCTAACTTTCACAGAAGCCTGTATCACTTATCACTCACTTTATACAACATGATGTTTCTATTTTGGGCAGCCAAAGGTCCTTCCAGGCCACTTGTCACTTGTTCCATCTACTCTGGCCCACACTGATCTTTCCAGCTCCAGAACTCTGACTTGCTAATGTCATGGAGACGTTGATGGCAGACTGTTGCTGAACAGGCTCTAATTGCATTGCGTGTAGTTTCCATAGTCCAAGACCAGGGACCAGTTCTGCTGATTCTCTCCCTTGATTCTGACACTAGTGCACATAAGAGGTCAATGAGCAGTTTTTGATGAGTTGTCAGGTTTGTATGGTTTGAAGTTAGCCTAAGAGAATTTTACCACATCAGCTCAATCATGCTGCTGAATTAAGTTAACAAACATAATAATAATATCTCCCTAATAGAAGGCAATATTGTTCACAAACAAAAACAGAGACACAGTGAGGAGAAGTCAACTGACTAGCCCAAAATCACACAAGGGATGAGAAGAGAGTGGGATGGGCAGCGCCTGTGGCTGAAAGGAGTGCGGACCCCATATGCCAGAGGTGGCAGGGTCAAACCCAGCCCCGGCCAAAAAAACAAAAAACTGCAAAAAAAGAGAAGAGAGTGGGATGTGAAATACAATGTGGAACTGCAAACCCCACACTGCTTCTACCGAACAACCCAGCACTTCCCCAGCACGAACCCCCCCTCTGGTTCCACAGCTCTGCCCATCCGTAGCCACAGACACCAACACTTGCTATTGCCACCAGAACAAATACTCTTCATCCCTGGGACGCACGCCCGCCACCTCAGAAGCAGCGTGCAGGCACTGTCAGTTGTCTGGGTGTTTGGCTCCCCACCTGCGTTGAAGGAGCAGGGTGTTTTCTGAAGTGGCCTTTGGAATGGTCAACCCTCTGCACTTCATCTACCTTACAGGATCAGGATCTTGGTTGCGGTGAGGGGAAGGTGCCGAGAACGGGAACTAAGGGAGTAATAATTGTGAAGAAGCAGAAAGACAAGAGAGAGTCAGGAAAGGTGGAACAAGTGGCAGTGGGGTAGGGGAGGGGACCTCGAGGACACCTGTCACAGCCGAGGAAGAGGAGAGCTTCAAGACACAGACAGTGGGAGTGAAATCAAGTAAGGTAACGGCACAATTTCAATGGGAGCATGAGCCAGACTACAGTTTGGTGCATGAGCCAAAGCAAAAAAAAAAAAAAAAAAAAGGCAGTTATCTATCTATAGATGAGTTTTCAAGACACCTGGTGAATATGGGAAGAAAAGGGAGCTGACTGGGAAGGGATTAGCACCGAGGGTGGCAGCGCTGAGGACAGGGGATGTTAGAAGCCAGGGGCTTGCGACCAGGTCACTTAGGTGGATTAAAGTGATTATCTCCAGACCTGGAGCAGGCTCAGGGAAAACGCTTTCTGAGGTGGTTCAGGCTGGGGACTGCTCAGTTTGAGCAACGAAAGAACAAAAAGGGTTGGCAGTGGGAGTGGGGAAACTGGGCTGCTGTGAACGCAGCTGGCTGGAAGGACCTTGAGGGTCTCAGAGAATAGGGGTCAGGGGCCAGAGACGGGGAATCATGGGGGAGTAATGGGGGTGTCAGGAGGGCAGTTCAGAGGGCACTTGTGCAGAGGTGGCAGGACCCTAGACACAAGCCATGAGAGCAGAGTCATGTGGCAGAGTGGCTGTGACAACTGGAATGGCTGAGAAGGTAGGGGAACCTTCTACTGGTGGCCAGGTCAACAGGGAGGAAAGATGAGCGTTCAACAGGGGCCAAGTCCTCAGTGTGCGCCAGGAGTGTCCAGGGGTTTCCTAAGAGACTGGAGTGGGTCTGTGAGGACTGGGTCAGAGGTGGCACGGGGAGCAGTGAACTGCAAAGAGAATATGGAAAGCCAGAGACGCTTGGGAGGAAAGTCACGTCCCAGAGACATTCCAAGTTTGCAGGATGGAGTAAGGAATGGGTTAAGGACGTCAGATGTTGGGGAGTTTCTTGGCAGTAGAGCTAGGACTCTAGAGTGTGCCTGGTGGAAGGGATTAGTGGGGGGCCTGGCAGGAGGAAGGGGGGCTGAGCTGGATGAGAAAGAGAAGATAGAAAATGCATGTGACCAGAGGAGAGGGCCCCATCTCCTGCTGGGCCCCTCATGAAGGGGAGGCACCCCAGTAGTTCATTCTGAGAAAAGTCATCCATTTTCCAGAGGCCGCAACAAGACACTGGCTGTGGCAGACTCTAGCAGACGTGCAAGCAGGAATCGGTCACCTGATCATGGTCACAGCCACAGGCACAGGCAGCACATGCCACAGAGAAGGTCAAGAGGCAAAAGTTAGTGTGGGCTTGGCAATGGTGAACCGAGTGAGGAAGGAGAGGAGGAAGTGAGTGAAAACAAAGGAACTTCATAAAGCCTAGTTTATTACTTTGGTTGGAGACTATTCCTCTGAGGGTTTAAAAAGGCATTTATGCCTTCATAATCCTGAAAAGCACGCTGTAAAGGAAAGCACAGGCCTGTCTCAACAAGCTCCTTTCAGCACTGGGCTCGTTCTGGGTAGTCAACTCTTTTGTAAAGCTCAGAAATACGTTCTCAGAAATGAAGACCTCGTTCTAATTAATCCAGCCCATCCTGTGGCTGTGATAGCAATCAGCGCAGGGGGAATGCAGAATTCATCCATGCTCTTCAGGCTGCAAAATACCACTCACTTCTCTCCTCCAGGGGATAGAAGGTTGCAAAATTGCTCCATGTCAGTATGTGGGTCTTGCTTCTCTGCTTTTCAGAACAGGATAGAAAAGCCGCTCACATGGTAGGAGACTCCCACTGGAGGGCACCTGGAAAATCCACACCCGAGTGTAGCCTGCACACCCTGCTGGAGGCCAACCTTGGACTTATGCAAATGTAGAATAGAGCACCCTCAGTGCTCAGACCTGCGCTACTGAGGTAACAATAAGGCAAGCTAGTTCTCAGCTGGCCTCACATTTTTCTCTTTATTTTTATCTGTGGGATCAGGCCTGTTGGAGAGAACCGGAGAGGCCTGGTAACAACAGCTTCCCCATCATTCTTGGTTACTTACATCTGTGGTCAATTTTCCACACTTTATTCCATAAAAGGTAAACGAGGCGCGGTACTTGCAACAGGATAATCTAAACAATATGAACCATGTTACTGTTAAAGACCATCTGGCTGATCACGCCAAGGCCCAGACTTTTAACTCCTTGAAGTAAGAAAGATGCCAATCTCGGAGAGGCTGGGCCTCTCTTGGAGCCCTTACTCCAGGGTCTCTTCCTCCCTCTTCAAGTCACTTAAAGCCATGATCTGTAAGGTCTCTGCCAACTCTAATATTCCCTGATTCTAAACTCGGGCGGAGCTTTGTGAATGAGCAACTTGCAAAATGATTGTAACAAATGCCTCTTCTCTTTCTCTTTAAAAGGAAACTCTAAAAGCTTAAAGAAAAAACCAAAAAGGCCTTACACACAACCCAAAATACTCTCAAGTGCTAGTTGTTTCCTTTATTGCTAATTCTCCCACTTAAAACCAAGGGATCATTTACATAATTTTCATTTTAAAAAGCAACTGACACCAGGGAAGAAACAGTGAGGCCCATGCTTTGCTTTTATTTGGGCTTACACATTTTCTGGCCATCTGTTATCCAAGAAAGTTGCAAACTCAAATAAGAGATGGGAAAACTGTAAATCAGATGGTGTTTTTCATCCTACGGGTGGGGAGCAAACGATAAAGGATTCCAGGAAAGTTCAGATGGGTAAGGTCATCACAAACACGAAACTTAGCCTCCTTCGTGACATGCCGTGTTTCCACCTGCAGAAGGAATGTAGCATTTGACCCAGAGTGTATTTTATTATTTTATTCTTCACTGGTCATTAAGAACTCTAGCTTTCCTCAGTTCCTTCTACAAATATTAAAACCATCAAAACAATTCAATTTATTATACCTTTTAGTTTTTTAAATAATGCCTTGCAATAGCCCCTGAGGGAAGCATCTTTCAGTATCACAGCTACAACAGAGCCATGATTTCCAGCCACAGTCTCCTCTGAGTGAAACCACGGGCCCTAAACCATAAGTTTCCTGGGAATGACTTTTCAGAGGTCATGATAGAAAACAAGTTCAGATACAATGGCTATTTCTGGTTTCAAAGATAACTGTCTCAAGATAACTGTGCTAGAAAAGTTCCCCCCCCATTTAAATCATTCTGGAAAATCTTGATGATATAAATAAAAAAAGAGGACACAAAAGCTGAAAGGAAAACCAGTTGGCATAATACACACATGATAGAATATGCCTCTTACTTTGCCAAAGTACTTTAAATTCCATAGGCCCGGATAATGTTGACTTGCCCAACAAACTTCAACATCCTTCCCTCTTCCTCTGTCTACCTTGCAAGTTGCCTCTTCTCAACACAGAGTACGGAGCTAACGGGGCTAATGGCCACCAGCAGAGCCCTTGGGAGACAAAGCATCATATCTCATGATCATAAATCTCTTTCATGCAAGTTGGATTCAATTTTACTACAGCTCCAAAAACTCAGCATTCATCTTCAATTACATAAAATGGCATTTACATCTATTTATATTCTCATTTCCCAACACATTTATCTCATGAAATGAAAACTGGAATATACTCCTATCCTAAACATGTACATGACTTTTAAAAAGAGTTAAGGAACCAGGCTGAATAACTGAATTAATAGGCCATTTATTGGAATTAGCTTTTAATATAAATTCTGAAACATCTGTGAGCAATATTTTTAAAGAGTAAGGCAAGAAAGAAAATGAGAAAAAAAATGACTTCATCCTTACTCAACTCTAGTAGTAATTTCATAACCCAAAACAGAGTAGGAAAAATTTTTATGTGAACTGAAAAAGATTCTATTATGATTCTGTTATTGGATATTGGTCACACTGCAGCTTCTCTGTAGAGAGCTTCCCTTTTGGAGAAAGCGGTTTCGTCTCTTTTATGATTATGGGCAAACAGAAACCTGACCCCAAAGTAAACTAATATCCTTACCTCTGGAAGAACCAAGAATGACTTAGAACAGGGAAAGTTGGGAATTTCCAGCAGCTGGGTTCAAATGATGGCTTACATTTGGAAGCCACAGAAGAAGATGAGAAAAAGTCTCAAAGGGCAAGTGAGGCAGTGTGGCTAAGTGCTGATCGCAACAGAGAGTAACAGGAGTCTGGGAAGTCAGCAGGGAGCCAGCAAGGAGAGGCCCACAGTGGCATCAGCCTCAAGGGTGATCTGGACACAGGCATAAGGCCCAGCCCGGCAGAGGGTGAGCATTTGGGACGTCTAATGGCTGGTAAAGCCCTAGCATGGGGCAGGTGGCCTGGCAGGCAGCATGAGAGCACACACCTGTTTAAAGGAGCGGGGATGTAGGGATGAAGGAGTAAAGCTGCCTGTGAACAGGTCAGGACTAGAAATGGGCAGACACCTCAGAGAAAGGGCTTTAGATTCTGCAGACCCTTGCCTGTTTCTAAGCGATAACGTTCTTCTCTAGTAGATAAATTTAGATAAACAAGATGGATCCCAGAGGTGGGCCTGAGGTTTCTGGTTTGGTCTGGAAGTGGGGTCTGAGACAAAGGATGTTAAGTGGCTCAAGCCAGGGATTTGGAAGGACAGAGGCAGGGGTGACATCTGGGCAATCTGGGCACTGGCCAGTTCCTGTCCAACTGCTATGGCTGGATTGCAGGAGGGTCCAGCAGGGCCCTGGCGGGGGCAAGGTTGCCTACACAAATAAAGGCTGTGAGTCACCCTGGGAGCAGGGGCAGACAGGTTGCTCCTGCCTCCCACTTGGCAGTTTTTCCCCATCTGTGTGAAAGGGATATTGCTTAAGAAAGGAAAACAAGGCTGAGGGTGGAGCCAGGAGGAGCTTGTTTTTCTCAAATTTCTCCATAAACACTTGCTTTGCCTTAAAAGTTTGTGCTTTTGTGTCTCTTTGTTCTTGTAACAGGACTGAGGGGAATAGAAGGTCCCAGACTTCACCAACCTGTCAGACAGGTTTGGATTTCCTTCAGGAGGTGAGATCAGGAGGGAGCTTTTGAAGAACACTTTAGGGTAACTAATTTGACATCTGCCAGAGTATTCCGTCTCTAATCATCCTCTGTTATAGCCAGACATGACCTTTCTTTCTTCTTTTTCTTTCTTTTTTTTTTTTAATAAAGAAAGATAGAAGGAAAATCAGTGTGAGATGTAAAGTGACTAGGGAATACATTAAACCTTGAGATTAGTGGGAGTAATGAGGTTTAGGCAAGAGCCACATCAAACCCTAAAGCATGCTCGGTATCAGATTGAGGAGAGCAGAGAGCCTTCCGGTGTGGGATTTTCTGCTGGAGGCAGCATGAGTAACCAAGACCTGTATGTCCAGGAGGGGTGAGGTGAGGAAAGCTCTTCACCTCACAGGAGACTTGTAGCCGTGAGTGTGTAGGAGCTGGCTCCTATCAGCTCTTGAACATTAAATTTTCAGGAATTCAGTGAACCAGTATTGAAATACAGATGTTATTAGAAGTTTAACTATAAAACTTACAACCACATTATACTTAACAAGAAAGGTGATACATACTCAAAACTCATCACTTAAATTGCTTATGATCCATGCTCTTGAGATTGTTGGCATTACAGCATTTGTATGGTAGGAGTTCTATTATGCAATGGTGTACTCCTTCCATCTCTCCCCAATCCCACGTCCAAGGAAACCACATATCCTGGCCATGCTGGGGGCATTTACACCTTGGAAATTAGCAAATACTACAAATTGATTTCCTGTGTTGTTGATTACCTAGAGGTAAAGTGAGGGAGGAATGTCAGTAATGCAGATGACATTTAAAAGTGAGTCATGTCTACAGTCCCATTGTGATTAACAGAAAAAAGGAGGGAAGTCCCTTTCGTTATTTAAAACTATCACATAATTCAGTAAAGAAGGTGCTCATGCCATTGCCAAACGAGAGAGTGAAGCACTAACATACTCAGTGCTAAACCTGAACAAGGTTTCAGCGTAAGACATGTAATAGGAACAAAGGTGGAAAATAGTTTAGCAGATCATAAATTTGTTGGTAAAGAATGAGTGGATCCGGATGAAATTCCACTTGTCAAATCATGGCTAACATAGCTTAGCTACGGCTACAAGGGCTTCACAAAAATCAACAAAAGCCTTCAGTGAGAACCAGTCAGTGGTATAAAAGGTATAATAGAGCGTATTGGATATTTTATTGTTAATTGAGTACTACACACCCTTTACATCAGTGAAATTTATAATTAATTTACATATATAGACACATATTATTTTCTCTGGAAAGCTGGTGGTTAAACATTCACCAACCTATAACTGCCTGTGGGAGGCTGCATATGGATCCCTTGGGAAGGGGCTGTTCTCTCCATTCTTACTGCTAAAGGGGAATTCTTCTTTTAAACCCTTTTTGAAGGGTTAGTACTTCTTTACTTCTTTTTTCCTTTTTTCTTTTGGCCAGGGCTGGGTTTGAACCCGCCACCTCTGGTATATGGGGCCGGCGCCCTACTCCTTTGAGCCACAGGCACGGCCCAGGTTAGTACTTCTTTTAAAACTCTGAACATGATCAGATTCTAGATTAATACATATCATGCCCCTACCACTCACAGAATTTACCCCTCTCCCAAATTCCTGAAGCTCCTTCTGTTTTTATTCACTTAGCCAATGATGTCCACCTATTGGCTTTTCAAAGACCGTTTTTAATGTATGCTCCATTTTGTTTTAGAAGGGATTAGTCTCAGATGCTTTCTCTGAAGCTTCTAAGTGGAGTAGACACTAAAAATGTATTTCAGTTAGTCAGTCAACATACATCCATGGAGTCTAACTCTGTACCAGACCCTGAGCCAGCTCTTGAGGGACTCAAAGATGCATAAGCCTCTCATCACAATGATGGTGATGTAACGTGACAATCAACATTGGCCCCAAACCAATGACAATGGTTTACTGAACACCAACAGGTGCCAGATACTGTGCCAGGACTTTGCATGTCATTGCTAGATATGGCAGTATCTATGCACAGGTGGTGACATGACAAGATGGTGCCTTGAGACATGGCCTTGGTGACCTCAGTGCTCAGGAACCAGCTCTGCCCTGGTAAGGTTGAATGCATGCATGCGTAAATGAGTAACTGGATGACCCACATGAGCATTTACTGATCTATCCTTTCTGTCTCTTCCCTTCCTTTCTCTTACCTTCCTTCTTTCCTTCCTTTCATATGAGGGACTCTGTATGGATAAGGAAACTGAGGCAGCCTGCATATGGTAGACGTAAACAAACCTGCTTTCCTAAGACCTGTCATAACTTGTCAATGCCTAATGCAGCACGTGGCTAGAGACTTTACCTTTGCCCATCTGCTCTGCTTACCTTTTGGGACAGCTCTGCAAATTTCCCCATCTTCTCACAAAAAGCACTTGGCACCATTAAAACAGCTGCTCACTCTCCAAAGAAGTTGCATAAAAGCCCATACACGGGTATCATTTGCTAAGTGAGCTCTGCCCCAACTGTTAAGTTTTCTGCAACTGGGGAGACTGCTCTGAGGATAAGGGAGGCTTGGAGATGGACCGGCAGTGGGAAGTAGCAGCTGACCATCCAAGTTCGGGTTCTCTCTTCTGTCCTCATCACATGCAAGCTCCCTGAGCAAGCAGCTGGATCAGGCACAGCCAGCTGTACTGCTTAGAAACCAGCAACAGTTGGCCACCTCTCTCTGCTTGAGACCCTGATGGCAATTTACTTCTCCCTGTTGCCACTTTTGTTTTTCTTTTGAGGCAGAGTCTTACTTTGTTGCCCAGGCCAGAGTGCCCTAGTGTCTATCTAGCTCACAACAACCTCAAACTCCTGGGCTCAAGTGATCCTTCTGCCTCAGCCTCCTGAATAGCTGGGACTACAGGTGCCTGTCACCACATCCGGCGATTTTTTTTTTCTATTTTTAGTAGAGAAAGTACTCTACTAAATACTCCACTCTCTTGCTCAGGGTAGTCTTGAACTCCTGCCTCAGCCTCCTTGAGTGTTAGGATCACAGGCATGAGCCACCACACCCCTCCCTGCCATTTACTTCTTCTCAAGAGAGTAAAAGTTAGTAACATGGCAGCTATATTTGAAGGTTGTTTTTTGTTTGTTTGTTTGTTTGTTTTTGCATTTTTGGCCAGGGCTGGGTTTGAACCTGCCACCTCCAGCATATGGGGCCAGCACCCTACTCCTTTGAGCCACAGGTGCCGCCAATATATTTGAAGTTTTTAACCTAAAAACTTCTGATGATCTACATGACCAAAGTTTTGCGATGACTGACTTTTATGCCTTCAAGAGCCAAAACTTGCTTTTTAAAAGTACTTCTGCTGTGACAGAAACATTTCTAAAACAGAGTAAGCCCATTTCTGCTCTCTTCAACACAGGATCCTGAACATAATTTAATCTTTGCCTCCACTAACGCAAGACTATCCCTATTGTTGGTAACGATTGACTTGGGCTAAAAGAACCGCATATTCATATAGAGCATTTTATTTTCCTGTCCTAGGAAGGATTTGAACAGGGTCATGAACAAGGTCATGGTCAGACTTCAACAGGCAGAGAAGGGAGAGGGAAGAAAGTGAAAGGGTAGGCCATACAGAGGGCAGTAGATCGCATCTTAGATTGAATAACAATAAATTGTTGACCAATTGCATTATCTCATGTGAAGTATCTGTTTCAGCTGGGTTAGCTAATTCACCAAGAGTTATAAATAATATTCCATATGCATGACAAATTTCTTTTAGAGTTATATTTCCCTTCTCATTCAGTATTTCTCTTATATTAGAATTAAACAGCTTTCTTATTAAGCCAACTTTTGCTTCATTTCTAATTCTGTACGTATTTCCTTTTCATGCTGTGTGCTTTGGTTTATTACTTTGTTTCTGAATTCTAAATTCTTTAAAATGAGGCTTCAAAGCCTTCTGTTAGTCTTAATAAATCATATATATTTATTCCCCCATATATTTCCCTTTCTCTTCTGCTGCCCTCATTCTGTCCCCAGAATATCCATTTCTCTCCATTACACAGCACGCCCTGGTCCAAGCTCTGATTTCTCACCTGGACTGCTAAAAGTCTCCTAATTTATCTGCCTGTTCCTATACTTGCCTAACTGTACCGACTGTACAGTGACCAAGAGATCTGGTTGTAAAGCTAGGCAGTTATCAGAGCTTGGGCTCTGGAGGCTCAAGACACTCCAGGGCTATCCCAGCCTTCAAGATCCTACTGTGTGACCCTAGGCTCGCTGCTTACATCTCTGGGCTTTCCTCTATTGGAAATGGGTTAACAGTGCCTACCCCATGTGGATGCTTTCAGTATTAAACAAGATGATGTATGTATACGGTTTGGAAAAATACACCAGCTTTAGACACTTAGAAAAATCTCTGAAAATGTCTTATCAGACTGCTTGACACATTGCTGACCATTCATGAGGTATCCCATAACATGGGTCATTTCTGTGTAAAACCACCAGTGAACTATATGTTATGATATTACAGGCACTAAGTGATTCAGTATTATAAGCAGCTGAGAGATGAGGAGGGGAGAAAGAATAAAATAGGCTGGGTTTGGACAACTGGGAATTGAGACTGGGAGAAATGAATCAGGGAACAGCTGCTCTGTTAACACATTGTTGACTGACAATTTTATGCAGAAACTATCCACGTTCCTGGGTAACTCGTGACCAGTCAGTCATGTGTTAAAACCCTCTTAAAACCCAAATACCCCATTGGGACCATGAGGGCCCTCAGAATCAGGGCCTGCCTCATCCCATACCACTGCTCCCTCAGCTCACCATGCTCCAGCCCCACACTGGTCTCTGGGTGCCTCTCAAACCCACTAAGCCTTTCAACCTCAGGGTCTTTACATATGCTCTCCCCTCTAACTTCACTGGGCTTCACTTTGCTGATGACCCATCCTTCAGCTCTCAGCTTAAATGTCACTTCTTAATATGACTGGACCCTGCTCTGTCATCCAGGCTAACTTTCATGGTCCAATGTCATTGTTTTCCCTTTATACCACTAAGCACCATTTATAATTATATATGTATTTAT
This sequence comes from Galagoides demidoff, assembly GCA_963574575.1. Lineage (NCBI taxonomy): Eukaryota > Metazoa > Chordata > Mammalia > Primates > Galagidae > Galagoides > Galagoides demidoff. The sequence goes on from CAUYQV010188110.1 coordinate 18,258, forward strand.
TGGTTGACTTGTTTAATAACAGTCTCGCCTACTAGGCTATGAACACCATGAAGCAAGGGACATGTTTATTGTGTTTAACTCTGCCTTGCCCACACCTCCAGACCATGTCTGGAGGTATTCAGTAATTATCTTTTGAGTGAATGGGAATAGATGGCTGAATTTAAGGAACTGGGAGATGAATGTAGTCCCTTTTCCCTTTTTATTCAAGTCGGTTATACTAGTGTACTCAAGCTAATAAAACCTGATCTGGGCCACAGATTTTACTGACTTTGCCTGGCAATGAAGTGAGAACAGTTAATGTATCAACACACTTATTCAATATACATTTCTTAATGTCAGTCCCATACTTAGCACTATATACCAGACCGTCTGCTAAGCAAAACAAACAGAAGACGTGAAATCTCCCTCTACCCCCATTAGACATATGAGATGTACAAAGTCGCACAGGAGGTAATTACATAACATGACAAGGTTATGAATAACATGTGCCAAGATGAAAGACACAGTTAAGGAAAACATTCAAAGGAGAGCAGAGAGAAATCACTCAGGGAGAATCAGAAAGACAGGAACTTGGGGTGGGTCCTGGGGATGAGAGAGAGGCGAAGATGAAGAGGAAAAGGCAACAAGAGCAAGGTATTTGGGGGGTGAAGGGACAATTAAAAGTTTGGTAAGGTTCAGCGTTGGGGAGTGCGGTGGGGGTCACAGAGCATCAAGGGAGAGCCTGGAAGAATCCAGTGAAGAGGGGATGTGACACTTCTTACATTTCCTTCTGATGGCAAGAATCACTTCATCTTATCCTCCAGCACTTTGCCTGGCATTTCACAGGCGGTTTATATTCGACTGTGTTTATAGAACTAATTATGGCAGGAAAAATTAAAAACATGAACAGACTCATACCAGGGGAGCTATTAGAGAAAGTTCTGTCCCCTGAAAATACTTCTAAAGGAATCCCCTAATAAATTCTCAGAACATATCCAATTTCCAAATACCAGTTACATAAACAGTTTCAAAGTATAAATAAGGTTGTATGTTATATAACTCATATTAGGAAGTAAATAAGATCTTGACCTAAAATGCCTAATGAAGACACCACCAAAAGGGAGAGACAGAGTGGGGGAGAGAGCGTACATGTGAATTATAGGTCATTTTCATTCACAAATAATAGTTTAATAAATCATAACATCCTACAATTAGAAAAGGGAAATGTTATAATAATAATAAGTATGAGCTATCTTTCAAAGATAGAGCTAGCATTACCTGGGTGAATTATTAGGATAATTCAAAATTTTGATAGAAAAAATATTTTTAAATATAAAAATTACTCTAGTGGATGCTGAGAAGGCCACTGATACCATTCGACATTAATTCTTTCTAAGAACTCTTTAAAATCAGAAATGGAGATTTATTCCTTAAGAGAAAAAGGATTATGGATTTAAATCTGCATTTCAGTATTACTTATAATGTGGAAACCCTACAGCAGTGCCATCCATTAGGACTTTCTGCACTGATGGAAAAATTTATTTCTGCAGTGTCCAGTACAACTAGTAGTACTAGTTGGCAGCAACTAGTGACATGCGGCTATTGAGACTTAAAGGTAGCTAATGTGATTGGGGAACTACATTTTTTGTTTTATTTAACTACTCATTTATTTAAATTAAAATAGCTCTGAGTAGCTACTAACTACTCCACCACAGCATAGGATCTTCACTTTGCAAACACAGGTAGAAATGTAAGTCTCTCTCCAGACTCCTATGGGAGGTGACAAAAAAATATTACAGGACAAGACAAAAAAATAAAGAATAAATATAGGAAAGACGGAAATAGAAATATCACTTGTTGCAATCATATGACAGTATAAATAGAAAATGTAGCATCAAGCACATATATACCATGGCTATAAAAATTAGAAAAGGCAATAAAAATGGGGCTATTCCCAATGCTGAAAAAAAGGAGATATTTGACAATTGATATATATAGATAAATAAGACATCAAGTGAACTAAAAATTATAAAAGTATAATGGGAAAAATGAAGGATTACCTAAATAAACCAAGTTATATGTATTGCTGCTGATTTAGAAAATTTAGAGTAATATCAATAACATTAGTCCCCAAAACAACAAATAGATTAACATAATAACAATTATATTTCTGCTCTAATACTCTAGAATGTGATAAATTGCTGGCAAAATTAATAAGGGAAAATAAATATGCAATAATACCAAAGCAGATTGGAGGAGGATGTAATAATCAAATTTTAAGAGGTATTATAAAGTGATCTTCATCAAAACTGAATTTTGCTGGAGCAAAGCCAGGACAAAGACGCTAATAAAAGAGTGATCCCAGAGATGAATTTAAGCACTTACGAGTCCTCAGGATACAGCGAACAAAAAACAAAACTAGGATTCACATAATGGATGAAGGAATCACCGCTTAATAGATGCTGGTGGAATAACCTGACACCACTAGGAAGAAAAGTATATTACATCCATAACTCATCAAATATGATAGTACTTTCCAAATTGGTCAATGAACTAATTAAACACAGAGAGCATTAAGAAAGATAAAGAGGAGAATATATTTATCCCAGCTGTAGCAGAGAGATAAATTCATGATTAAAAAAACCAAACAGTATTACAAGGCTGAGGTAGGTGGATTCGAATATTTTAAAGTCTAATTAAAATCTCCTGAATAAAAATTAACAAAACAAATACAAAGGTCAAAAGAAAGTTTTAAATTATGATAAATGTCATGGAAAGTCATTTATAACCCAAAATAACAAGAAAATCTTATATTGTGATATAAACGTGTATTGTCGTAACGAGATCTCATTTGACAAACGGCTGAAGAGCAAGAAGGAAAAGAAGGAAAGAGAAGGATGCTGGCAGGTGGCGGCTCTGTGCCAAGCCCGTCAGAGATGCTTTATGCACACTGGGCAATGGACCCAATCAGCCAACACAGGAAGGGTGTTCAGTCTCACAATTATAAAATAATCTTGGACAGAGCTGCAGGGGGAGCAAGCCTACTCAAACATTGCTGGGGGCACCATACATTACTTCAGTGTGGCTGTCGGTTATCTGACAATATGGACCACAAGCCACAAAACCATCCCTATCTTTTTTTGACCCATAATTCCTCTTTGGAATCTATATTCCAAGGAAATGATTAAAAGGGACAGAAAAGTAAGCAATGTGAGCAAAGTTTCTAACAGCATATTATTAAGAACTGAAACTGAATCAGTCTAAATGTCCAACCACAGAACAGGTTAAGTAAATTGGATATAGCAATGCAATGGGATTCTATGGCATTATTAAAAACTTTAAGCTTCAAGTTGGTATACAGTTAGAAATGCCAATAGGAGACAATTTTAAGTTAAAAAGAAAAAGCAGGCTCGACACCAATGGCTCAGGCGCCCGCCACATACACCTAAGGTGGCGGGTTCAAATCCAGCCTGGGCCTGCCAAACAACAATGACAGCTGCAACCAAAAAAAAAAGAAAATAGCTGGGTGTTGTGGCAGGCACCTGTGGTCCCAGCTACTTGGGAGGCGGAGGCAGGAGACTCACTTGGTTGCTGTGAGCTGTGATGCCATGGTGCCACGGCACTCTACCCAGGGGGACAGCTTGAGGCTCTGTCTCAAAAAAAAAAAAAAAGAAAGAAAGAAAGAAAAAGCAAGCATAAGAACCCTAAAAGTAAAACATTTCAAATTAAGCATAGAATATGACAATTTTGGGTAGGAGCTCTTTCCTGGGTGGAATACCCTACAAATGTGGGAAGAAGTCACACAGCAACTACTGGTTTAAACAACCACCTGCTAAGGCTTTGAATTCTACCTAGAGATCTTGAACTATTTGATCAAGACAGTTCTGGGCCTGATCTGTTCCAGTATCTCTAGAACTTAAGATAGCTTAACTCCAAAGGAACCTAATCAGAAGAAGATCTGATCAGCCCTAATATTATTTTAATGCATCCTTTTGGTTTGTCCTTTTATGGTATAGATTGAGGACAGAGCATAGTACAAACTATATTTGCACAATTGAAGTCCCAGAATGTAAACCACTGTTTCCCACTAAAACACATAAATGACTAAAAGCACCACCACTAGAGTATTGCCATTGTGAGCCTGGTTCATGACAGCCTTTGCCTTCACCAATCTGTCTACAGAGGCTGGCCTGGGCAGTTACAATACCAAAAACTGGGCAATTGATAGATGCCCTGATGGATATCCCAAGACTGTATGACGTCCACTTCAGCAAAACTGTATTCTGCAGCTACTTCAAAGGTGGGAGATTTTAAAAGTCAGATTAAGGAAAAAATCCCTTGCTGAGATTTTTATGGAATTTAGACTCCCAGAGAGGTAATCTGATAAATGGTACTAAAGTCACCATCCTCCACAGTCTTCCTAGGAAAGGTCATTCATTCTCATGGCTCAGAGGCTGTAACCACCACCTGCAACCTGAACTCTAGTCCCAAGTCTCTGTGTGGATTTCCTAAAGGTATGATGTAAACATTTCAATTTCTGGCTGAGATGCTTATAATGCCCGTGGGTATCATGTTCAGATAGTCTCATCTGTGCACCTCTTTGTGCTGGATCAGATCCTTAGTTGTCCCTCTTACCAACCTACCTCTTTGCTATCCCATGTCAAATAATCCATAATAGCAAGCCCTGAGTCTATCAAGGTGGTACAGATGGGAAAAATTTTTTAAAGTCCTAAATAGTAGAAATAAACAGATGGTTACTTGGGTGATGATTGAAGGACACTGGACTTTTAGGCCTCTGGCAGCTAACTCCTTCCAACCTTGCCGAGTAGGACAGGCTCTAGAGTCTTCTGCCTGGCCCTGAATGCTGATTATGCCACTTACTAGCTGTATGACCATCGGCAAATGGCTTTGGTTTTTTTCTTTCATAAATTGGGAATACTGACAGTTGTTGTCCCATAAGATTGGTAAGAAGATTAAGTGATGGGCGGCACCTGTGGCTCAGTGAGTAGGGCACTGGCCCTGTATACCAACGGTGGCGGATTCGAACCTGGCCCCGGCCAAACTGCAACAAAAAATAGCTGGGCGTCGTGGCAGCTGCCTATAGTCCCAGCTACTCGGGAGGCTGAGGCAAGAAAATTGCCTAAGCCCAACAGCTGGAGGTTGCTGTGAGCGGTGATGCCACGGCACTCTACCAAAGGCAACAGTGAAACTCTGTCTCTAAAAAAAAAAAAAAAGAAAAGAAAACTAGTTAATATTTTAAAATATGTATATATATATATATATATATATATATAAAAGATTAAGTGACTTAAGACTGGTAAAGTGCTTAGAACGCTGCCTGGCAATGCAGCAAGGACTCAGTGTATGTTAGCTGCCATCATCATTATCCTCATCTACTCTGAATGAGTCTTGGGCTCTGGATCTGAGCTCCGAGGACGATCCTTACTTTAAGGAGCTTACCCTGTTACGGGGTGGAAGCATCCCTAGTACCACTCAGTATAGTTATTTTATACGTGTCTGTTCCAGTCTCTCAAGACACATTAGCTTCATTGTCCCTCTGCTCTAGATTTTCCCCATATTGAATAATGCAAATACACTGTCTACACCTTCAAACATAAAAAGAGCTTTAAACCTCATACCTAAGTCTCCTTACTCCTGTGTTTGGTGCACTTGGGAGACATCTCATTCATAAAATCCCCATTCAAATTAAATACACAATAATTTAATTTGATGCCTTTCAAAAAACCACAAATCCATACGCCCTGCTGGAATTAGTGTCTCTGAAAGGAATGACTAATGTGTACAATAAATGCTTATCAGGAATTCTTAATGGGTTCACATTAGAAGGTGAATCTCCTGAAACTAACCTTCTCCCTCCTAGGAACAAAGTCCTCATTTCTGCTAGATCCATGACTGCCTGATTTCCTCAGTTTTCTTTATTAGTGGAAATACAAAAGCTTCAAGGGATAAGTTTTGCAAACTAGCAACATATGTATTTGGGACATCTACTGAATAGTATTTATTATTACTATAGCTGATGTAACATTTGCTAAAAATAATACACATCACCCCATACTGATGGGAGATATTCTGAATAGTAGTATATATAAATCTTAAAAGTGTTTCTGCCAACATTTACCTAGATATTGCCATGGTACCTCCAGTAACAACATCAGACAAATTCAGTTCGAGGAAAAAGAGACGTAGGACAGGTGTGACCTTGGGTAAGTCACTGCCCCTCTCTCAACCTCAGATTCCATGTATATCAAACAAAAGGCTGGGCAAAATCACCTCTAATGGGGTCCTTTCTAGCTTTCTAAGCAATAATGTTGGTGGCTCTAACATAGTCAAAGGAGAGGAAAAGGGTTCCTTGGAAAAGACTTGTTCCCTTCCCCAAGTCCATCAATCAGCTGGCTGCCCCAGGATAGTCCCAGGGCCCAGTCTGTCTCTGTTTGCCCCAAGGGTAGAGTTATTCTTCATCTCACTAGCCCTGCTGGGGCTGAGCACACAACTTTTGGTAAGCTAAACCCTGGCTTCTTGCTTTCCACAATTACCATGTAGATACACGTGTACACATGACCTGGCGAAAGACACGTAGCCACTTTTCCTAGTCTGATCAGAAAATTGGTGAGCTTTGTGATTATCAGTTGAATTCATAGTAACAGCCTTATCCTTCACTCCAAAGAAATGGAGTCTATGTTCAGAAATTAGGCTGATAAGATTCTAGAATTAAAAAAAAAAATTCTTGGTCCTTACTCTTTTCTTCCTTGGTCACCAATTCTGTGCAGTCACCAACCATAAGAACCAAAGAAACCCTATGAAACTCTATGAGACATGCTGATGGTGCTGCTGACAGGTCTGTAGTCCAACCATGTTGAGGACAGAAATGCCCCACAAGGTCTTAGTTGTATCCCAGCATCCTACAGCCCCAGACCCTCTGACTGGTGAAGCAGGCGGCCTGCCTGTGGTCTGTCATAAGGCCTGGTGCTAAAAGCTGGGCTGGGACAATCATATTGTCTCTCTTAGGAGTCTGACCTGGAAGATATCCTGAGGTCGCTGGATCCTGGGAGAGGGCTTGATGTGTAACCGATGTTGTATGGCAGAGGAATGATTGGTAAGTAGAAACACAGGTGGCGAGAACGGATCTGGAGTGGAAGCTGAGGAGGCCATCAAAAGCACAGAGCGGAGTCACTCCAGTGGCAGCACAGCAGACTGAAGATGCAGAGACGCACTCCTACCCTGCCCAGGCTTCTCTTTCTGTCTGGGATTCTGAGTATATTCTCATTAATGTACAACCTTAAAACAAAACCCCAGTTCCTTGAGAAATTGGAGTAAGACTTTTTGCCCTCTGAAAACTAAGATCAACTGGTTGTGGCCTTTGTTCCTGGGTGAGGATCTGAGGCCTCCCTAGCTGCACTGGCTCCCCGACTCGGGAACGGTGCTCTTTCTAACTGGATCTCCTCCTGGCTCGCTCGCCCGTCTTCCCTCCGGGCAGCTGCTATTTCACATCTGCCTGCCTCAGACCTGTACACTTCCCTGCCTTTTCCAGGGTTGTAGCAGCAACTGTGGCCAGGTTTTTCTTACCAAGACGCAGTTCTCTCCATTTTTCAAATAAATAACAAAAACTGACAGGTGTGCATGGGCTTCAGATATTTCCTCGCTGGCTCCTTAGCACCCCCTCTCCTCCTGTTCCCTTGCCTACTCTAGCTGTGCTGGTTTCATTGTCACTGGACCCCCTTCCAGGGTAGGCTGAAAGGGACTACAAATTTAGCTCTGCAGTCATTTCCTCGGGTCTCGAAAAATCCCTCCCTCTCTCTTAATTAGCAGCCTCAGCTTCCTTCTGTCCTGGTTTTCTCCTATACTATTGCAAAATCCATTTTATCTTCGTCAGTAGAATCTCCCCTTTCCTCAGCCAGGAGAATTTGTCAACTTCTCCATTCAAATTTTAACCAAACAATTTCTTCCCTACTGGACACCACCTTTCCCCTCCTGGGACTGTCAAGGGCCCACCCCTTCTCCCATCCTCTCTTCATTTTTTATTATGTAGACTTTCTGCCTCTTGGCTCTCTAGGACTTTTCTCTGTCTGCCTCAAATTGTGTCTGGTAGTACAGTATTCTTAGGCTTGTTCTTCAATTTTGGGCTGGGATCCAATCTCAAATTGGCTTCCCTTAATTATACTTTATCTTCTTTTTTTTAATTCAGTCTTTCTGAACCTTTCAATACCATGTAGACCAGTGGTTTCATCTTCACGTTTCTGAACAAAATGGGTAGAATTTTTCCTCTTCCCTCATCCTGTCTCAACTATCAATTACTTCAAAAGAACTCACTGGTCAGATAAGATGCCAAAAGCTAGGCAATGAAAGTAAAAATAGATAAACTGGACACTAAAATGTAAAACTTTTTAAAACGTTTTTTTTTTTTTGGAGACAGAGTCTCACTACGTCTCCCTGGGTGGAGTGTTGTGGAGTCACAGCTCACAACAACCTCAAACTCTTGGGATTAAGCGATTCTCTTGCCTCAGCCTCCCAAGTAGATGGGACTACATGTGCCCACCATAATGCCCGGCTAATTTTTGGTTGTAGTTGTCATTGTTGTTTGGCAGTCCTGGGCTGGATTCAAACCTGGCAGCTCTGGTGTATGTGGCCAGTGCCCTAGCCGCTGAGCTACAGGCGCATAGCCCCAAATGTAAAACTTTGTGCCTCCAAGAACCCAATCAACAGAGTGTAAAGGCAACCCATGGAATAAGAGAAAATATTTGTAAATCATATATCTGATAAGGGGTTAACATCCACAATATATAAAGAACTCCTACAACTTAATAACAAAAAACCAACCCAACTAAATAAAAGGGCAAAGGACCCCAATAGACCTCTTTTTCGAGAGAAGATACATAAATGGCCAATAAGTACATGAAAAGATACTCAAGTCGCAAATCATTAGGGAAATGCAAATCAAAACCATGAGATACCACCTCAAACAAATTAGGATAGTAACTATCAAAAAAAGAAATAAAGAAGTATTGGTGAAAATGTGGAGAAGTTGGAACGTTGGCATCCTGTCGTGAGAATGTTAAATGGTGTAGCCACTATGGGAAAATAGTATGGTGGTTCCTCAAAAAATTAACAGCAGAATTATCCATGTGATCCAATAATTCTACTTCTGGATATACTTGAAAGAATTGAAAGCAGGGACTCAGGTATTTGTACACTCATATTCATGGCAGCATTATTCACAACAGACAAAAAGAGGTGGGCGATGCCTGTGGCTCAAAGAGTAAGGCTCCAGCTCCTTATGCTGGAGGTGGCGGGTTCAAACCCAGCCCTGGCCAAAAACTGCAAAAAAAAAAAAAGAGGAAGCAGCCCAAGTGTCCATCTATGGATGAATAAACAAAACGTGGTGTATTCATATAATGGAATACTAGCCTTAAAAAGATGGGAATTTCTGACACATGCTACCACATCACTATAACTTGCAGACTTTGAAATACACCAGTCATAAAAAGACAAATGTTCTATGATTCCACTTACATGAGGAGCCCAGAGCACTCAGACTCATACAGACAAGAAGTATATTGCTTGCCAAAGGCTGGGGGGGGGGGTGGTACAGAGGAATTGTTGTTTAATGGGTATAGAGTTTCAATTTTGCAAGATGAAAAGAGTTTGGGAAGCTAGTTGCAAAACAGTTCGAATGCACTTTACACTACTGAACTGTACACTTAAAAAATGGTTAAGATAGCAATTTAAGTCATGTATTTTACCACATTTTTTTTTTTAAAGATGGCTAAAAAGATTTTTAAGAAAATAACTCCTTGGTCACAGGCTGGTTACTTCTGCAAATTCAACTACTTAATAACTTGGACAAGTTATTCAATATTCAAATTCTCCATGGCTCAATTTCCTCATCTGTAAATGGGATTAATTAGTTAGTACCTACCTCATAGGCTATTGTGAAAATTTAAGTAAATTACTGTATGGAAAATGTTTAAACAAGTGGCACACAGTATTTTTCAATACATGTTAGTTATCAGAACAATAAAGACCATTGTTGTAGCAGAGTGCAAGGCACTGCTGGGAGCATGGCCCTACCTTGTGGCATTTGGTCTTTAACCCCGTACTTCCATGCTCAATAGAGCTAAAATTTATAGATGAGGAAACAGAGGCTCAGAGGCATTCTGTGCAGCCTGGGTTCCAAAGCCAGTGGGAGGCAGGATAAAGATGTAATTTGGCTCCAATGAGGGGCAGCTGCCTGATGGAGAAACAAGCAACCACCACACTGGCCCTAGAGCAAGTCAGAACTTGCTGTGATGTCCAGGCAGTGAACTGGGGGCGGGGGAGGCTGTGGCAGGGATGGCTGAGAAGCTCGGCTCTGCTCCAGGCCAACAGCCCACCAGCTAAAGAATCCCAACTGTCCTCATCCTCCACCCACACCCATCCTGCCACAGGGATGAGACCAGCTGGATCCAACAAAGAGAACACAAGCCCAAGTGGGAAGCTGGATTCAGAGGTCACCAGGGTCCCCAGGCAGATGGAAGGGCAAGCCTCGAGGAGGAGGCTGCAGAGGCCTGTGGGCGTGACCTGCCGGGCACTACTGCTCAGCCCAAACTAAGGAATAGAACCCTTGTCACCCGGCCAGGGACCTGAAGCACTTTACACTACTGAACTGTACGCTTAGAAATGGTTAAGATAGCAGAGTTACTGAGGAATTGTTTAATGGGTATAGAGTTTCAATTTTGCAAGATGAAAAGGGTTCATGGAGAACAATAGCCCAGGTAGGTTGCCTGAGCTCCAATTATCCCTTCCGACCTCAGACTCTCTTTAGGTCCCTTGGCCCATCCTGATTTCTTTGGAAAATTCCTGAGAATGTGGCAGTAATCTGGTTCTTGATTCTCCAATTAGGACCCAGAAGGGATGCCAGCAGGAACCTTCCAATGACTTGCAGCTTCAAATTGGGTTTGTTTTTTTTTTTCCCTTTTCAAATAAATGACTTCTCTTTCCTACCCCACTCTAAGTCTTATAAGATTTCTGACCTGGCCTTAGGTGGCTTGTGGTTGCCTCCCAGCAGAGCCTGGAAGGGGCGGGGTCTCTACGCAGGAGGAAAGAGTGCCTCGCAGGAGGTACCACCTGGCCAGAGGTGGCTTGTCCCCAGCAGCTCCCCAGCTGGAAAAGGACCTGTTGGCTCCAGAAGAACCTTCAGGTCAGGCCATAAGCAAGAACGAGGGTTTGGCACCAGGGACCCCTGAACACAAAAGAGATCCAGAAACAAGATTTTGACGTTTGGGAAAGTTTTTTTTTTCCCCTTCCAATGTTGGGAAGGACTCTGTAAATATAAACTTAATTTGGACCCTTCTCTGTGGAGAAAAAAGATCCTGTCTCAGAGTGAAAAATCTTCCTCTACTACTGATTGTTTTTCATATTAGGCAAGTGATACATAATCATGATAGAAAATAAATTAGAAAATGTAGGCAGAAAAATTAAAATCACTCCAAATCCTACCTTCCAGAATAAATCTGTTAATACTTCGGGCACACATTTCCAGACTTTGTTCAATGCAAGGATAAACATATCTATCTTCACATATATATCTAGTATATATACTCTTTGAAAAAAGTTTGTTAATAGACTGTGAAAATCATTCCACAAAATAGAACTGCGATAGTTCTATTTTTAATGTGATAGTATTTTATTATGATATATACCGTAATTCATTTAACTAGTCTTTTCTTATCAGAGTTATAGTTTATTTCAGCTTTTTCACAAGTATGAACAATGCTGTTACTTACACAGATTTTATATCGTTCTCTAGTTATTTCTTAAGAATAAACTCCTAAAAGTGAAATTGCTGGATCAAGATGTTTTTGAAATATGCGTAAATTTTCCTAATCAGTCTATTTCATTGATAAGTTTCCCGGAAGTGACAGCCCTTGGCATTGTGCTTATAATCTGAACCAGTCTTGGGCCTTCTCAAACACAGTTCTCCAGTGTGAGTAGTTACAAAATAAAATTCTTTAAAGCCTTTGTCTATGGGCTCAAAAATGACTCAGTGGCATTTAAAAGATACATAATTTCATCATTTTGACTTTAGTAATCCAGAGAACCACATGGCAGATGTATCAGGATACTCATCACGCAAAATACATTTATGCAAAATTAGACTTAACGACCCACCTTCCAATGGTCTCTCATCCTCTAACCCTCCATCTCTCTGCCTGTCCTCTCTTCCTCCCTCCCTCTTCCATTTTTCCTCCTCTCCCTTTCCTTTTAAAATCCTCCTCCTTCTTTCCTTCTCTTCCTGCTTGAAGCGGTGAGGTCCCTTCATCGGGGCAGATAGCCCTGGGGTCCGCCGAAGGTTCCAGCTGCACAGAGAGCTGTATAAGCTGTCTGTGAAATCTTCGGGTTTTGGTATTCATTATTTAAGTTCTGTGGAAATGGGTTCGCTTTGAAGTCTACTGACTCATCCTCCTCTTTAACTTCTTATTTCCTGTAAATGATCCATTAGTTTTTGGCAAGATTCACATCACACAGCATTTCCATCAGTAGGGCCGCTGTACAGCTCCGGACGCTCGGAGCACTCTCTCTCACAGTGGGACTGGATGCAAGATGGGCACGCGTAGACTCTGCTTTCTTAAAAGTTGCTTCAAGGGGCCCTGATGCTGCCTCGAATTAATAACGTGAAACACATGCTCCATCTGCCTGCTAAAGGGTGACAAAGCCACTTATGTTCATAACGGCCAAAATTACTCTACGGATGAAAATTTTTCTAAAGCTAGTCACACAGGCCAATCAGTTTCACCAAAGGGGGAATACTCCCCCTCAATCACTCCACTTTTGACCTCTTTGCCAAAACAGCCAGTTCACCCTGGCATTATGATGTTGAAAGAGAAAACGAATGGAGGCTATAAACAGCTCTAAGTTTTCAAACTTTCTGGCCCTAATCAGGCAGGCATAGATTAGTACCAAGAGCTAAGTGGAGAAGGCGCTGTGTGCCTTTTCACAAAGCTCCAGGGGGCTGCACAGGACTCTCCTGGGTTTCAGAGACAAAACAAATCAATTACAAGGCTTTGTCTTTAAGAAAAAAATAAAACTGGGCTTAAAAAGTACTATTATCAGCAAAACATTAAATCTTTCATTCTCTGTCTTTGTCCCCCCCGCCCCTCTGGCTGGTGGGAGCAGAAAGATATCCCTTTGATATCCGAGCAAATAAAATTTGAATTATTGACTGCTTATGTTAATGCTGAGTTTTACTACCACCATATTTCAAAATGAAATTATTCTAACATCTAGGCCTCAAATTAAGATCTGTGATAATACAAACTGCAGTCCAGAGAACGTCTTAGGTTCGGATGATGCAAAGGCTGATTCCCCTTGAGAGTAAACACGGGGCATTGTTTTCCATGGGCTGCCGCTTTCCTGGTCCCTCCAAATAAATCTCAGTATCGATGACATCAGGGAGTGCTGCATAGGGAAGCATAAACGGGGGTGGCGGTAGGGAGCGCAGGGCAATGCCGCTTAGTGGTTAAAGTGTGACTTAAACGCAGGGCTGTCAAAACACAGCTTTTTCCTTTTATTTGCAAAAATGAGAAGCCTATGATGAAGTTTAACATATGGCACGGAACATTATTCTCTCCCTGCTCTACGATGCTGGAATCCTAGTTTCAAGCTTCTCATTCCATCTTTGCTCCCGTGAGTCTTGTAATGTCTTTTGGGGGTATTCACAGAGTTCTAGGCCCCCAAAGCCCATCTGTATAAGCATGGCTAGCGCCAGATTTGTCAGAAATAAACTCAACTCCCTCAGCTCTAAAGCCCTTGATGTTGCCCTTCCTGCCATCAACATGCCACTGCATCAAAGTGTAGGGAGGTGGGATGAAGTGGAGGGCAAAGGGTTAAGCCAGCCCACCAGCATCCGGGCTAGTTCCCACCAGGCAACACTAGACATTCACCCTCGCATTCTGCAAAGAACACTGCCCTGGAGTCTGCGGTATGATTCCTCCTTTGGGAGGGAAGATGTCTTCGCCTCCCAAAAGCCTTCATGTCCGAAGCCCTGCCAACTTCCACTAGACCCACTAATTAGATGTTAGTTAACATCGATCCAGGCTGGCCACAACCCACAGAACTCCTGGTCTACCCCTGCAGATGGCTCCACATGACAGACGACGTAAGAATCTAATTCCAGGTTTTAAATTACTTCTCACAATTCTTTTCACTTCTTATGAAAACAAGATCAAATGTTTGTAAGGACATATTTGAATATATTTTCACTTTCCAAGTATAAACGAAGGGCTAAAAAAAAAAATGAAATTTTCAGCAGCCATAAGACAAGAATGTCTTTCTCTCCCCTGCCAAATTAGACTATGATAGACAGAGAACACAATTCAAGAAAAACATCTCCAAACACTTTCTGATACATTCTCTCATTTAATCCTACCGTTCCCGAATGTTCACATTCTAACTGCAGTTTTATGGCCTTAATCCTCCAGTGCTACTGAAACAGGAAAGAATTTGAAGCATTATTTAATACTAACTTGAGGCAAAAAAGAAGGTACTGCAGGCCTCTAAAAAGGAAACTTTTACATTTAAACCAAACTCTTTAGAGTCTGCACGAAACACAGCAAACTAAAGTCTGCTGAATCTTTGACAAGGGAAGTGGGCTGTTGTAAAATGTAAATAACTCCTAACTGGCATCTCTAGCTTTTTTTCTTGTAATTTAAAAACTATAGTGTAATTATCTCTTATTTACTAGAGTTACAAACACTGCCGAAGGGAAAATAAACCACTTCTTTTGGGATGAAGTTGCTGACAAAGGTTCGACAAAGAAAAATAATTAATAGCTCTGTGCTGGCAACAGCAAGTCCTGGGGCTCAGCTAAGTCAACTTGAAGACATGCCACGCAGGGCTTCGTGTGTTCCTCGGCTCCCCAGGGCCCTGCCAAGGGCAGGGTGCACACTCAGTTCTGAGAATCTCAGTGGCTACAAGAGGGACTTGGGCTATGACGTGAGACCAAAGTTTTCTTGCAGAAATCGCTTTGTTCTCTGGTTACAAACTTTCTCCTGTTTAAGAAAGCTGTCCATGGGCAATTAATGTCTTTCAGCTGGGGATTCAAGTGTTCTCCAAGTTTGGTTCTGGGCTCTACTGTTTAGAATTCTCATCCTGAAAATACTGGCCAGAGAGCCTTCAGGACAAAGAGCTATCTGTGCCAGCTTGCTGGAGCCTGCCCAGTGGGCACCTCAGCTGACCACAATCGTACCTGAGGGTTAAACCGTTAGAAGAAGAGTCTGCCTCTTCAAGTATGCTTTAGAGGTTCCATGGTAACTTTGCTTTTACACTAAACTACAAAAGCCTTTTGAATACAAACTGTATTAAATTCTAGCAGATATCCTGTGTACTTTGATTCCTCTTTTATGAATGCTAGGAAGCTCATGGACTCAGAATGATAAAATACTATCATTCTTTCCATCAGCATTAACAATGGGTTTACCTGTGATGCCCACACATTTCTGCCTCTTGTGATAATCCCGTTCCTTTCCCTGGGGCACAGTCAGGTTTCACAACTATTTTATATCCTTTTTGAGGTATGTCTGGGTCATTGGAAAGGGTTCAGGTCTTGAAACCAGTCAGAATCAGATTTCTAGCCTTGATAAATCACTATACATTTTTGAGCCACAGTTTCCAGATCTATGAAATGGAGGTAATATCTTTGCAGCAGAATGGGCGGAACCATGAGCATATAACCAGGAATGACAATTAAGTTTGTGAACTGGTCCTAGAAAACATGCTACACACCTCATTGCCGGACATCATGACAGTCACCTTCAGAGTCCTCCCTTGGGAAGCTATGCACCCAGGCCAGCACCTCCCCCACGCTTCAGAGTTCCATTTTGGAACTCTTTCTGGGAATGGCCCATCACTGTATTAACAGCTCTCATGTACAGGCTAAATACATTGTATCACTATATTTACTCTTGAAATTCTGAATATCATCAACATGTCTTCCTCTCAAAGTTTCCTCTGGGAAAAGAAAACATTCCTTTGTGGCCAGATCAGGTGAGTAGGGAGGGTGTGCCACTATAGTTATTTCTTCATAGGTTAAGACTCCCTCAGAGACGGTGCTGTGTGAGCTAGTGCACTTTGGTGATGCAAGAGCCGCACCTTTCTCACGCCCGGATTTTCAGTAAAGCCCTTTCTGCTTCTCTATTGATGTTTAATCGGAGTGCTATGTGTCTCACAGTCAGCTGACAATTTTGACACACAATTCAATGAATTTCTGCAATGTTTTTGTTAGTTCTGCTCAGGACTGGCCGCCCTGACCTCTCTTTATCAATGACGCATTCCTCCCCCCTCATAAGAACATTTAATTCATTTGTACACTGCTGTTTTCTTCACGGCATTACTCCCTGAAACTTAGACTCACATGTCCCTGATTTCACTTCTATTCTTGCCACATTTAATAAGAAGTTTACCAATGTTTGTTCATTGCTCTTATTCAAGCGCCGATGTTCTCCCAATGGCACACAAAACACATAACAAAATGCCACTCAGGAAGACATTGCCATACACCCATGTGAACCTGACGGTGAGACACCGATATGCCAAGGTTACGAAACCTTTCCCAGCTGTTTGTACAGTGCTGCCGATGTAAGCACACAGCGGCAATTTCACGATCTTAATTCTCAGACCTTGTGGCTGGTCTAACTCCACTTGTTTCCAAAAGGCACATGCCTGGTATATGCAAACACCCGTACCTGACCTAAGGAGGCACCCGATGCGTGAGAGCTGTTACTATGACTGTTAATAATATCCAAACCCAAAATAATAGATGCTATTGACCCGAGAGAACAATTTCTAATTCAACCTCTAGTATTTCAGATTAATTGATTTTCCCCCCCATTCCTCACAGAACTCATGGAAAGTCCTGAGATTTGGGCTTCAAGTGATAATCTTGGCTTTAGGAATATCTGTTCAGAGTTCCTGATCCAAGGAGGACTGTAAACACTGAAGGGGAAAGAGAAATTAGCAAGTCAGAATGAAATAAAGGTCTGCCCTTGCATGTAAGAAGATCATTTGCTTCTGCAAATATTATTGCCAGGCCCTCATCTTTTGTCCCTTTCTCTGTAGACTGGGACCTCTGGGGTAAAGGACAATCAGAGGCCCACACATGTTAACAGAACAGGCGGATATGTCCTGTCCTTGCTACAGAACCTGGCACATCAGTAACAAAACAGATCTCTCTTGACACACTTTTTTTGAGGATTCTGCAGGACCAAGGTTTTCTGCTTGCAGCCACCACGGAGCCTTTCTCTCCGGCTGGGCTGGTGAGCTGCTTCCCGGAGCCCCCTGGTGGCCCTTTTCATATTCACACCACGTTCTCACACCCTTTGGAGCAGGGAGAACAAGGCCTTTAAAATGTCCACCCAGGAATACTCAGTTACTCAGAAAGGCTCAGTGTATATAAAAGTGTAAAACAAAACCCTTGGTATTACCCTCATCCTTAATTTCAGACATGACTAATCTGAAGAAGTTTTACTATATGCATAATTGACATTAAAATTTTTTTTAAAAAGGGTAACTTAAGGGTTAATACTGGTATTCTTCACCCACTGGGCCACACCATTTTCTTAGAACAAAGGCAACATGTTCTGTGTCAGGGCAGTATGGCAACAGCACTTTTCTCTAATGTCAGAATCATTCATTCATTAAGTATCTCTTGAGTGCCTGCTGTGGGCAAGGCCCGCACTGGGCAGAAAGAAGAGAGGTTTGTGACTCAGTTCCTGCTCTCAAGAAGCTTCCAGCATAGAGGAAAAGGAAGATGGGATTTCTGAGAAGGGCAATACAAGGAGAGTGCCCAGAGACCCCTGGGGACAGTGTGAGTCACCAAGAAGGAGATAAATGTTAAACTGGATCTTAGAGTCTTTTCCTAAAGACCAGAGATTAGACAGGCAGAGAAAGGAGGGAGGGCATTCCAGGGAGAAGAGTCAGTGTGCTGAAAGCCTGGACCTATTAGGGAAATGCTGACAAGCTGGGGGTGCTGCAGCAGATGGGAGTGAGAGGAGGCTGGTGGCAGGGCCAGGGCTGGCCCAAGATGGACTTTGCAGTCCATACCACGGAGGATGGACTTGACCTTTTCCATGGGTGATTTTCCAAACGGTGTTTTCAGGATTCCCATAAATATTTGAATCTAATTTCACAGATGCTGAAAACAAGAGAAAGCTGCAGTTGCTATCCATATTCTGCTAATGGCATATACCTGACCAGTACGCCTGAAAACTATCAAGGTCATCAAAAACAAGGAAAGTTTGAACACATAACACAGCCAAGAGGAGCCTACAGAGATGGGACAACCTAATGTAACATGGTACCCTGATGGAACCCTATAGCAGGAAAAGGAAACTATTTGGTTTAAAACTAAGAACATCTGAATAAAGCATCAACTTCAGTTAGTGACGACACATCCATATTGGTCCATTGACTGTAACGCACCTGCCATACCAATGTACATCAGTGTATGAACAGCTCTTGTTAATGTTAACAATAGGGGAAACTGGAGCCAAGGTACTATGTGTCCCACAATTTTTCTGTAAATCTAAAATTGTTCTAACAAGTAAAATTTACTTTAAAAAAATACTTTGATCATCTTCTCAGCCAAATTATTGTCAGTGATGGGCTTTATAATTAAATGCTATGAATTAGAACTAGGAAAATTAATTTATATTCCAGTCATTGGCTAACGTTTGTTGAGTAACTATACCAGGCTGGGTATTCTACCAAGTACTTTACACACCTCATCATATTTGATCTCTACAACAGCCTCAGGAACGAGGAACTGTCAGTATCATATCCCCATTTTACAGATGAGGAAAGTGAGGTGCAGAAAAGTTAGACAACTGGACTGAGATGATGTAAGTAAGGGGCAGAGCCTGCATTTGAGTTCAGGGCTGTCTGATGCTGGAGTCCAGATGATTCATCATGAGCATTGAAAAATAAGGGTCTGTAAGATTTTTTTTCTTCTTAATGGTTTGAGGCCATAGCTATAGATGAAGCAGGCGGGGGCAGGGGGTATTTGGCAGTTTTCCAGTGGCGGAGGGATGAGGTCAGCGTTGGGCTTTGGAGGGAACATTCTGGCAGCTGCAGTGTGAATGATGGGCTGGCACAGGCCCTGGGCCCCTGCTGCTGAGATTTTCTAGCGATGTCTCCAAAAGGAGGAGGAGAAGCAACCAGAGAAAATGAACTTCCCTAAAAGGATAAAGCAAAAGCTCTAGTGTAGCAACCCTTCGGGTCCAGCCCCAGCCAATCAAACCACAGGCATTGCTGAGCCCCTAAATGTGTGCCAGGCACGGGCCTGCCTCCACACACCGACCAACAGAGAAAATAGCTGCAGCACAAGAGAGGGAGCCGCTGGCCTCAAGGCCCCGAATGGCAAAGGAGGGAATGCCTCCCGTGGGCTAGGGATGCCGGGTACTTTGTGGACAAGGCCTGTGGGCTAAGCCCTGAAGACTGGGAAAGGGTGGACGGAGAGATTTCAGTGGGAGCCAGGCCAGCAACAGGCACACTTACTGTTCCTCTGCCGTGCCCTGCCGTTCCTCTGACTGGGCCACCCAGCCCGAGGATACCATGGCTGACAGCCCAATCTCTTACCACAAGAGCTGTGCAGCCTCTCCTGGCCTCCTGGGTCCAGTGAAAGCAGGACTCATTTCACCAATGCCTGAGAGGCTACTATGTGGCACCTAGAAGCAGATATGGTATCTGACACTCTTAGAGGTTACAGAAAACATCAGCAAGTCACCCTTTTGGCACCTGGGACTGGTTTTGTAGAAGATAATTTTCCCATAGAGGGAGATGGGACAGGAGGCAGAGCTCAGGTGGTGATGTTGAGCAGCCTGGTTCCTAACAGGCCATAGACCAGTACCACGGCCCAGGGCTCGGGACTACAGCCCTAGATGCTGTCTTACAAAGTCTGGTATGCAGTAGGCACCAAGCCATAGACAGTGAACTCAAGAGAGGCTTAAGAATTCCTGGGTCACAGGTCATACTGGAGTGTGCTAAACTGGAGTTTAGGATGTTTGGTACAAAAACGTATTCATCTCTGATTGCTGTTGTAACAAACTACCACATGCTTAATGGCTTAAAACAACACAAATTTATTGTTTCATAACTCTGGAGGTCAGAAGTCAGGCTAAAATCAACATTTCCTTCTGCAGCCTCCAGGGGAGAATCCATGTCCTTGCCTTGTTTAGCTTCTGATGGCCTCCTGCATTTCAGGGAGCCCAGCAGATAGCATCACATCTCTACCACCATTCTTTCATGGCCGTATCCCTTCTTACTCTCTTTTCTCTCCTCCTTCCACTTTGAAAGACCCTTGTGATTACATTAGACCCACCTGGATAATTCAGCATAATCTCCCTATTTTAAGGTCAGTTGATTAACAACCTTAATTCTATTTGCAGCTTTAATTCCCCTTTGCCATGTAAGGTAACATACTTATAGGTTCCAGGGATTAGGACATGGATATTTCTGGGATGTCATTATTCAGCCTACCACAAACCTCATCTTTTAAGGTCAAAAGATGGGAGATAGCCATTCTGTCTCCAAAATGTGAAAGTAGTAATTACCTGCACGCTCAGCTGGGGGAGTGATGAGCACAGGCGAGGACATGGTCACTGCAAGCCAGGAATGCACAATCTAGTTGGGGAAACCAACCCCAAACATGAAACAACCAGCAGCACCAGGGGGCACATCATGTGGGGTTCACCACTGTGACAGGAAGGGCTGCAGGGCCACACACGCCAGAGCAGGCTGAGGGTCGCAGTAGTGGGGTTTAATTAAGTAAGGTCAGACCATGGGATGGCGTCTGAATACTCATGCAAAGGTGAAAACCCTGGAATCGGCAGGACACAGGTGAAAGATAATCAGTAGGTGGTACTCATTAGGAAGCAGAGGAAATAGTGCCAGACCCTGAAGGCCTTAAAAACTGGGTTAAGGAATTTATCTTTAAAAGGATGAGGAATCATAGCAGGTTCTTGAGTAGGAGAGAAGCCTGTGTTTTGGGAAGACTTATTTTAGCAGTGGAAGGCAATATGGATTAAATGGCAAGAAGACCTATTTCTTACCAAGCACAGTGGGTACCCCAAAAACTCCCATCACAAACACCTCTGCAACTCAAAGCCATCTGTCAGGGCACTGTTTCCGTGGGTTAAGCATTGCCCTTGCTATGGGCAATGAGCGATGCAGATCCTTAAGGTGGTACAGGGAGGACCTCGCATATGTAGGCCTTGAGTGCATCAAACTGCTTTCTTCTGTGGTGGTGATCATTTGAACAGCTGGGGACCTTCGGGGGGGCATAAGAGACCAAGAGGAGAAAAGAAAATGGCAATCGTGACATTTAACAGGAGACCAAGCAAGCCCCTCTTCTCTCATCTCCCCAAGGTGAATATTTACGGTTTCCTTATTTCACAAAACACCTTGAAAAGCTGGCTGGAAAGAACTTTTTGGCTTACTGGGCACATTTTAAATGAAACATTTAAAAATATCCCTTCCTGGTTTATCTCTTCTATGCTTCAATTCCAAAAAATAACTATATTTCTATGGCTGTTCCCTAGCACAGTTCTACCTATGATGCTTTGCAATAGAAAACCATATGTATATGGTGCTTTTCTGTGAAGACATCTAAGGCACAGCTAAAGTTTCAGGAATAAGCCTTATAAAAGAAAAAAAAAGGATCATTCCAGCCTCCCAAGAAATAGATATTTCTATAATATAAAATCAGATACACATATTTTAAACATAAACATTTTCAGTCCACTTTGTTGTCTTCTGTGGGGATCTTAAAAGGATATCATCCTGTTTTTCTACAGGTGACGACAACAGCAACCCTAGAGTGTGACTGAGGCTACTACATCAGAGATACTTACCTGGTCTTTGAGTCCAGAGACCAAAATCCCAACCACGCTGAAGAACTCTTCAAAAATCCCCTTCAGGGCCTCTAAAGAGCCAAATATGGGATTATTAGCAGTAAGTGAAGGCCAGGCTTGGTGGCTCATGCCTGTAATCCCAGCACTTTGGGAGGCTGAGGTGGGTGGATCGCCTGAGCTCAGGAGTTCAAGAACCTGAGCTAGAGTGAGACCCTGTCTCTAAAAAAATAGCCGGGCATTGTGGTGGGCACCTGTAGTCCCAGCTACTCGGGAGGCTGAGGCAAGAGGATGCTTAAGCCCAGGAATTTGAGGTTGCAGTGAGCTATGATGTCACAGCACTCTGAGACAAAGTGAGACTGTCTCAAAAAAAAAAAAAAATAGCATTAAGTCAGCAAGCCAGCAACAACCAAGAAAGTAACATAACAATGGCACCAATACTGGAAGACTTCTGTCCCACTCTCAGCGTCCTCCTCCCTGTCACAGGCTGTAAACAAGAGAAATAGTATGCTGGGGTCTGAATATTTATATTCCCCCCAAATTCGTACGTGGAAACCACAAAGTGGTGGTGTTAGGAGGTGGGGCATGCAGGAGGCGATCAGGACATGAGGGCTCCACCCTCATGAATGGGACAAGAGCCTTTAGAAAAGAGGCTGGAGACAGACCCCTTGCCCTTCTACCACATGAAGATACAGCTTGACAGTGACATCTAGCACAAAGCAGGCCCTCATCAGACAACAAATCTGCCCGTGTCTTCATCTTAGACTTCCCAACTTCTAGAACTATAAGAAAGAAATTTCTGTTGTTTACAGCCACATGGTCCATGGTGTTTTTTTGTTACAGCAGTCCAAAGGACAAAGAAGGAAAAAGAGAAAGAGTGAAAACCACATCTGGGCCAGGGCTCACATTCCCCAGCCCCCCTGCAGGTATCTGGGCCACAGGAAGGCTAAGGAGAGCATGACATTGGAAGGGAAACTGAAGCTTTGATTTCAGACTGGACCTGATTTCAGACCTTCAAACCTTTAAGTGAGTCACCATTACCTCAGTGAGACCATCCTTACAGCTGCAAGACACTGGAGAATTGTGTAGTCTGCCTGAGATGTCACAGAAATGCTTTAAGGTGGTACTTGGGGGAAAAACGAGAGGTTTTTCCTGGCTGAACTCCTCTGGAAGTCAGCCTACTCAATACATTTATTATAATTAAAAATCAAAAGAATTACAGGATATCATTTTTGGCTAGCAAATTAGCCAAGATGACAAACGAAATAATGCCTAGCTTGGATGAGAGTGAAAAGAAACAAATATCCCTTTATACTTCTTGGTAGGACTATAAACTGGTAAAAAGAAAAAAAAAATTGAGCAGTGCCTCTCGAACTTTAATGTGTATACACGTCACATGGGGACTTATAAAAATGCAGACCCTGATTTAGTAGGTCTATGAGGTCTATGAACTTGAGTCTCTTATGAGCTACCAGGAGATTCTGATGGTATGGGCCCAAGTGTTCCACTTTAAGCAGCAACATCCTAGAAGAAATTTATCAATGTACATCAAAAGCTTAAAATCTTCATGCCTTTGGGACCAATAACTCCATGCTAATAAAAATATTTGAGGGACAAATAAATAAGGAATACATAAAAAGAAGATGCACACAAAGATGGTTATATCAATGTTATATCTATAGTAAAAACCAGAAGCAACCTAAATATCTAACAATATGGAAATTTCTGAATAAATCATGGCTAAAGCTATTTGGTAAAGAGTCAACTCAGTCACTAAATATCGAGTTATTATAGAGTGTTTAGTGCTATGGGAGAATGTTCATGATATGAAAAATAAAAATATAAAATGGGGGTATGTAGTGATGTGATGGTTTTATGTGTCACTTTGGTAGGTTATGATACCCAGTTATTTAATCAGACAACTGATTTAGATGTTGCTAGGAAGGTATTTTGTAGATGTGATTAATGTCTATAATCAGTTGACTTTAAGTAAAGCAGCATATCCTCCATAACATGGCTGAACCTCAATCATTCAGTTGATCAACTTAATAGCAAAAATTGAGATTTCCCAGAAAAAAAATGGAACTCTGCCTCAAAATAGCAGTATTAACTCCTGAGTTTCCAGCCCACTGGGCTGCACTGTGGACTTTGGACTTGACAGCCTTTACAATCACCTGGCCAACTTCTTAAAATAAATCTCTTCATCTTATATATTTATTCTGTTTCTCTGGAGCGTGCTTGCTGATGATACGCAGTATGATTCTAATTTTGTAAAAACAAAGCTGAAAACATATAAATAACATTGAAAAAGCTTAAGCCCTATACCTGAACATACAATGTGATTCTGTTATTGAAACATTTGATATATGGAGAATGAGAAAAAAAGTACCCAAATATGGAAAAAAAGACTATGGTTTATTATGTTTGTCTTATGCCTAATATTTTTTTTCTAGATTTTTTTCCTATAAGCATGTGTTATTTTTGTAATCAGGGAAAAAAAATAATTTCAATGTGTCTTGAATTCAACGAAGCAATTTCAACGTCCACTTCCAGGTATATTGAGTGATTTTAGGTGACCTGACTTAGAGAATGTGTTTCTCCACCACCTGACCTCTATTCAAGTCAAAAATTTTATTCTCGGCCTTCCCTCCAGACCTGTCCTAGGCCCACCTTTTTTTCTTTTTTGTCCCTTTATGTCCTTTACGCCTTCCTTCTTGCCCAGAAGTAAGAAGTCTACTCTCTCAACTAAAAACTGAGATAAGCAAGGCAGAAACTTCTACTGTCCCTGTTTTATAAATGAGGAAACTGAGGCTAAGGGGGGTTGAGTTACACCTAGTTGACACAACCCAAATTCCTTCCTTTGTAAATTATGAAACTAAACACATGTGAGTGATTTTCATTACTGGTCCCATATGGACCGTGGGAGAACCATGTCAATTACATTACAGGGTCTTTTCCCTGGCCATCCACAGCTTTCTTCAGTGACTTCAGACAATGGGTCATTAAGTTCCAGAAAAGATGAGGATAGCCAGGGTCAGGTGCCAGGACCGACTGTGCTCTGGGCTCTGCCACGTGTCCAGCATCCTGGCCAGGGCCCCTGATGACTCAAGCTCCACAGCTGGAAGCAACTGGGGGCCACCCGCACTGCCCCAGTGGGGCCAAATTCAGCACTTTCTTTCACTCTCAGCAGCCTTTCCAGTCCCCACCTAATTACTGGCACAAAGTCTTGGCTACCTGCCATTCCCATGCCCAAGAAGGGATGGCCCAACTGCAGAGACTTAGGATACAAAAGCAGCTCCCACTGCCAGAAATTTAAAGGACTGCCTCTGTGGAGATGCAGTTGGGCCTTAGCACCTGGGGCTTTTCCTCTCCCTCCTCTGGGACCCACTCCGTCTGAGCATACTTTTTAATCTTTGTGAGACAGAATCATGCTCTTGTCACTGTGGCTAGAGTGCAGTGACATCATCACAGCTCACAGCAACCTCAAACTCCTGGGCTCAAGCAATTCTCTCACCTCAGCCTCCTAAGTAGCTGGGACTATAGGTGTGTGCCACCATACCTGTCTAATTTTTCTATTTCTAGTAAAGACGGCTATTTCTAGTAAAGATGGGGTCTCATGCTTGCTCAGACTGGTCTTGAACTCTTGGCCTCCAGTGATCCTCCCATCTCAGCCTCTCATGAGTTGTAGGATTACAGACATGAACCACCACAATGGGCCCTCTGAAGGTATTCTTGAATCTCTTTGGGAATGATCCCTTTCCTCAGAACTTGATGCTCTCTGTGGCATCCCCAGGGAATCTGGTCTTGCTATACCAACATTCCTGCAACAAATGGGCTGATCTCCCCAAATCATGAACCCTTCGCTCCCAAGTACTGGCACCCTGGAGTATCCTGCTGTAGCCTGCAACCCTAAGACATGATGGGTCTGCAATAACATCCAGTGTTTACTAATAAATGGACAAGCAGACTAGGCCATACCACAGAGCTCCTGGCAAGCCTCCTATGCAAGTATTTCCTAATGATCAAAATGATCAAAAAACAGCCATATTAAATGATGAGCCAGTGGGCAGCTGCCTGGGGTATAAGTTTATAAGAAATGCTAAAACATCCTTGGGATAAAGTGGAACTATGGTACCAGTTAACTCAGGTTTCCACATAACTGCTTCTTCCATAACTGGCAAAATGTACATGGTTCCATTCTGTCACAAAAGATAGAGTATTCGGGAGGGTAGGGGATGCATGGTTCTCTCTGGAAGCTAATTTGGATAAACGTGTTTACCCTGCCAATTGTGCAAGGTATAACCAGAGGCCAACCAACACAAAGACAACTGGCTGACAGGAGCCTGCGGTCAGAAGGTCCAGGTGGGCTGAGATTTTCAAACCAAACTAACCCTAAACCCGAGAGGTGCTCTGTGTGAATCCGTGATGGATGTGAGCAGACAAACCTTACCTCCTTCACCATATTTCCTAAGATGTTGCTTAGAGCAAAAAATCACATGAAGTAAACACATACCTCTTAATTTGAACAAAAAGAAACAGGCTTACTGGCTTTGTTAATATAAATATAGATTTTTCCCCATAATTAAAAGTTGGGGACATACCTCAAGCAGTTGGCCCGATCCTCTCTGGGTCCTGCGGCATCAGAACCTCCCATAAGCACAGTGGAAATGCTCCGGGCACTGGCTGGGTGCAAGGAGGGATGGGGACCGCTATTATCATCATGCAAAAGACTTTAGCTTCTCTGAATATTGAGTAGGATCCCATACCTGCTTCCCACCTGATGACCTCAAGACCAAGAACTCAGGCTGCTCATGGCAAAGCTGGGAAAGAGGATTCCTTCTCCCTTCCTCCCACTGTCATGATAAATAGAAATGGTGGCTGGAGCGGGAGGGAGTGGGTGAAGTGGGTAAAGCAGAAGGAAAAGTAGACAGGACCTGAGAGCTGCCCTGGGCTTAGCCCTGTGTGGAGGGAGGCAGCAAGGCACTGCTAGCAGGTTGACGACATGTGCCTTAGCAGTAAGATGTCATGGACAGAGCTAAACACAGGTTATAGAGAGGGACTGAGAACTGACTTCTCAGCTGTGCCAAATACATTATTGAAAAGTTACCATAAGCATCAGAAAAAATGTCTGTGGGTTTCTGAGACTGAGTTGAGGTCCAGAATGAGACCTACCAACTCTGAAAAACAAAGTGAGAAAGGGATTAAAACATTCTGACAGGCGGCGCCTGTGGCTCAATTGGCTAAGGTGCCAGCCACATACACCTAAGGTGGCGGGTTCGAATCCCCAGCCTGGGCCCGCCAACAACAATGATGGCTGCAACCAAAAAATGGCCGGGCATTGTGGCGGGCACCTGTGGTCCCAGCTACTTGGGAAGCTGAGACAGGAGACTTGCTTGAGCCCAGGAGATGGAGGTTGCTATGAGCTGTGATGCCATGGCACTCTACCCAGGGGGATAGCTTGAGGCTCTGTCTCCAAAAAAAAAAAAAAAAGAAAGAAAGAAAGAAACTGTGAAGAAGGGAAATAGCTCCTTGCTTCGCATTTATTAAGAGCCTAGGC
>CAUYQV010188114.1:0-50204 GCA_963574575.1 Galagoides demidoff
TATTTCATCATAGAACCACATGTTAAGACCCAGTATAGCTTTAGTGCCTAGGTACACAGATGTTAGGATCAGAGAGTCTGTGTTCAGTCCCTGACTCTGCCACTGTAGGAGTTCTGCCATAAACTTTTGGAAGCTTCAGCTGCTTTTCCTTTTTAAAAATCTATCTCACAAACACTTAGACATCCAGAATTTTTTGTGAAAACCCCACACTGTACCCCAGAAGTGCATTAGTGTACATAGTTACCATTCAATAAAAAAAAAGAATTTTTGTAAGTTCTTTACAAATATTAATTCATTGAATCCTCATAACAACCCAGTGAGGCACAAGTTATAACAAACCCTGTTTACAGATAGGGAAATGAAAGCCCAGGGAAATTAAGTAAATTTCTCAAGGACACACACCTAGAAAACAAAAGATTGGGGCTCTGAGCCAAAGTGGCCCAGATTCAGGCTCTGCTCTTAACTACTACTGTTGGAGTTGTCATTAGGATTAATAGAAATAACTTCCAATTGCCTGGCAAATAGTAAATACCCAGGAAGTGGTAGGGTGTGCACGTTTGTATGTGTGCGGAGGTGACGATGGTGCTGGTAATTGTGTTCAGAACAACATTCTTCACTTTTTGGAAGTACATTAAGTGAACTTCCAAGGGTGTGGTGGGAGGAGACCTTGCTGATCAGTAGGTGGCGCTCTTTCCTCTGATTACATATTTACCCCCACCCACCACCAGCCACACCCCCACCACTGTATTGAGAGTAGTTGGATGACGCTAAACATGTCAAATATTAAACTGAGACTCCATCCAGCTCCATCATAAAACTTGATATAAAAAGTCTGTGATAATATTAAAACTTACTGTATTTTGTCAAACTGCATCTACGCCAAGGCTAATAACGCTCGCTTTGCGCCTCTACCCAGTTGAATAAGGTTAATTATATTTGTTATGTGAAGACTTATTGAGAATACCAAATGAAATATGCCCAGCTGTGTATAGAAGAGCTATTAAAATATTTAGCTTACATAGTCACAGCGCTTTATGCTTCATTTGTTTCAAATTGTGTTCATGTAAGTTTACAACTACTCCGTGTAAGGCAGGTTTAGAATAACTATACCCAGTGAGCAGATCAGAAGAGTGAGTCCAGAGAATAACCCTATAGGGGAAAATTATTATTGGGACACAGGACTTGGGGTCTTTCTCTAGCGTTTTCCTCACTGTAATATGTTGGCTGTCAGTGGTGTTCTGTTAATGACCACTGTTTCCTCCTTCCCTCTTTTCTCCTATGTTAAACATGTACTAAAATTCCAGGTGGCTACATGGAGACAGTATCACGCAGCGACAGAGAACACTGAGTTTGAATCCTTCCTCTCCCACTTATCAGCCATATGAGCTTGGACAAATGAACTCTCTGCACTTTGGTTTTGTTAATGGGGGATATTGATTGGATTTGGGGGGAGTAAATGACTTGATCCGGGTAAAGCACTTACAGCCATTCCAGGCCCATGTAACATTTGTTACACATATTATTATGGATTAGCTACTTTTTCTCCCCTTTCTCCTTCCCTGCTGCCCTTATCCTACAAATATTTGTGGAATACTTGTATGGAGGAACCAGGAAGCCACTGAGGGACACATCAGAAGTATGAAACCAGACTTTAAAGTTAAGCTCTCAATGACCCACTATGCTGGGAGAAATACAGTGGAAAAGACCAAGTCACAGCCATCAGCAAGCTCAAAGCAAAGGAGAGGGGAGAGCAGGTGAACAGAGAATTTACTGTCACCAATGTGTCTTGGTTTCATTTCCCCCTGTGGAAGTACTCATTTATTTATTCAGCAAATGTTTATTGAACACAGCCTTTGTTCAGATTAAGATTAATTTGTTAAGATTAAAAATAAAAGTCAGAAATGGATTCTACCCCTCCTCTGAACAACTAAAACCAAATTCAGAAAATAGTAGATAAGATAAATAATAAGAAAGGCGATGACAGAAAGCAGAGAATGTGTATCATAAAAGAAGCCACAAGATTCTTTCATGGTTCATCTATACAGTTAGTACAATAATCACTCAACATTTACTGGACACAAAGTGTACGTGATAGAATCTCATCTTTAAAACTTCACATCAGCGTAGGAAATCAAGAAAGAGAAACTAGGTGAGTGGGTAAAATGTATTTTTATTTTCTTCTCTTTTTTTGTATTGGTATTATAATACAATATTTTAATAAGAGAAAGCTTAGTGAAGAACACATTATCAATGCCTTTCCAGTGTTCTTACCCTTACTCTTTGCTTGACCTTGAAAAAGTCATTTCATTTATCTCTCTCTCTTATTTTTTGAGACAGAGTCTCACTCTGTTGCCGTATGGGTCATAGCCCACAGCAACCTCAAACTTTTGGTCTCAGGTAATCCTCTTGCCTTAGCCTCCTGAGTAGCTGGGACCACAGTGCCAGCCACAATGCCTGGTTAGTTTTTCGTTTCTGTTTTTGTTTTTCTGTTTTTAGTGGAGAACAGGGTCTTATTCTTGCTCAGGCTGGTCTCAAACCCTTGAGCTCAGGCAATTCACCTGCCTCAGCCTCCCAGAGTACCAGGACTACAGGCATAAGCCACCACACCCAGCTATTTCATTTCTTAATAACTTCAATTTGCTGTCTATAAAATGGGGCTCATAGTAACTGTATTACTTCAGTCTCTAAAAAAAGGTGCTGAAGAGACATAATGAAATAATAAATGGGGACATCCTATACCCAGTTCTACTGTAAGTGGGAGCTAAATAAACCAAAGCTATTGAGTGAAAAAATGCAGAAAAATGACCCACGACTTCATTATTGGTAAAACAGAGGTCTTTGCTCTGGGGGAGCACACATTCTATGTCAGCCCCTAATGGTGAATGACACGGACGCTAAAGCTTTTAGCTCCTCTCAGCATCCTGGGCTTTGTAGGTGATAAAGATTGAGTTAATATCATTGACAGAATGGCTTTTAGAACTGATAATAATTTTCAAGAGCTTTGGGGAATAGATTTTTAAATTTCTATTGTACAGAAATAAATTTGAATCACACTCCACCTTGAAATAATTTAGTCACCAATTATTCACTCCATTCCAATATCTGAGCAGTTATTGGCTGGCACATAGCTCTCCACACTTTTCCAACTGCAGAGCACGCTATATGGGAGAAAAGCATATAATTCTAAGTAGTGATAATTTTAAAAGCTGAAGTCAGTGGCTTGGAAACTAGCCTGGATTTAACCCCTTCCTTCCTTTTCCCAAATTGTACTATACCTTTCAGGTAACCTTGTGCAGGGCATATGGTGGAGATGCCTGCCAATTTGGTGAACTGGCCTGAATTCAAATTCTTAGGGCAAAAACTTAAATTCAGACTTTCCAGTACTAGTGAAGCTATAAATATTTGGGGGTTCAAGTAATTCCTGTTAAGGTCCCTGTTCCATTCTCTCACAAATGAGGCTCACAATTCAAGCCCTCTATTTAATTTGAAAAGGTGCTCTAAGGATTCCACTCCAATTGCTGCTGGACATTTTGGTATTCTCAGGGGATAAAAGATGTAAGAGCTCCAAGTGTGATAACCTCCGATGAAAACATTGCCTCTGGGTTTACCTATCCATCAGCCATAGAGAGGAATAAAGGCAAAGAGCACAGATTCAACATCCCATCTCAACTTGTCTCATTCCAAGCCTCACTTGCACACAACCTAAAATATTTTTCTATAGATCCTTTGCCTCTTTTACATTGAAGCGGAGAGGCTAGACAAGGAGAGGAAAGTAAGAGTTGGCCAGGGGAAAAATCTATAGAAATAAGCTTTTGTACTTACAAACTACAGGCCTAAAATGGACTATTGATGTATCTCTTTAAGGGGGTGGAGATGCTTTGTTTCTTGTGCTAAATGTCATTGCTAACCCTTAATTGTACTTCAAAAAGAAGGTAAAAAGAAGAGCAGCAGGCTAAAATTTCATAGTTTTCCTAATAAAATAAAGCACTCAACTGAAGTAAAGGGTGCTGATTTCTTGAATGTTTTACTTAGGAAATCCACACTGTTGTAAGGCGATCCCCCCAGTTGTCATGAGGTATTAACAGGGAACTGAGCAGAGCTGGGACATGTAGGCCTACCCATGTAAGCTGATTTTCCTGTTCACCGTGCCAGTTTGGGGCTGTAAAGGAAAGGGGAAACTTGTTTCTTCTCCTTATCTTATTAATATTCAACTCACAGTACAAATTCCACAGTTCAACCTCTCAAAGACCCCAGGACACACAAAGAGATAAACGGGAACAGGGAACTCTGAGACTGATTTCCTAAACATATAGCAGCGGGGAATCATTCTCAGATGAGCCTACGTGTGCCAAGGAAATAAGATGTAAAGCCAGCAGAATAAAGAGTATTATTATTTTCAGAATCATAGCCCAATACAACCTCTGTTGACCTATACCATTGGTCATTAAAGTTGAAACATAACAGGAACACTTGACCACTTGATAACTGCGGCTCAAGGAAAGTCTTAAGCCACTGTCCTCCCGACCCCCTCCTCTCCCCTTCTCCATCTCTGTAATAAGAGTCATCTATTTCAGCAGCTCACAGAGATCTCTGAAGAACTGCTTACACTCATTACCAGCTTTAGCTAAAAACATCATACAAATGGAAAGTTACTATATTGCAAGATTTATTTGATGTGGATTATTTCATTCTAGAATTTTAAAAAAACAGACTTGATGACCTGTGTATATTTATGTACTAACTTCCACAGGAAGAAAGTCTATGTATAATAGAGGAAAAACTATCTTGAAAACTAATTCAAGCATTCTTCTGTTTCATTTGGTGATCCTGTTCAATTAAAGAATTATGATTGCAGAATGGGATGACTCAAACTTAAAATTCATAAAAATGCTAGAAATTCTTAGCTATCATCAATGATGCTTAATAATCAGTGTGTATTTTAACTAAATATTCTTATTCAATAAGGGCTCCTATCCATTTTAGTTGTGATTGGCAATTTCCATCATAAATAAAAATATACAACCTTGAAATCATGGTGGAAATAGTTCAATCTTGGAAAAGTCAGGAAGGACTCTGGGATCTTATAATGTCTCACTATCTCTAGGATGAACTATACCTATTACCATCTGGATTCTTAGGTTTAGAAAATAACAAATAAATGGGTAGAATCTCAAGTATTTACTACTGACCTATGACTGGTCCTGGTCTCTCTCTCTTTTTTTTTTTCCATCTTTAAATCTTTACTATTACCATGCTTGTTGCCTATTTGTCATTAGTATGAGAGGAATTCAGAAAAATCAGAATAAGTTTCAATTATTGGGACCACGATCACTAGACAAAAGTTCCAGACTCCAAAGTAGGAGAAAGAGAGAGAATGGGAATTCTAGGCCCCTGTCTTCCAGAAACCAGCCATTGGGCCTGGAGTAATACCTTAAACTCCCTGAATATCAGAACCATAATTGATTAAAGAAAAGAATAACAAAAATAACCTCTTTATGAATGTCACATCCTATGATTTTGTGATACTTAAGGTACAAAAAGACACTTATTAAAGTTTTTTGAACTGGAATTTAGTGAGAAGATGGATGAGTTAGCGTGAGGAGTCTGGATCCTAGTTACTCGTGCTAGCTGAGTGACTGAGCCAAATTAAACCCTTTCCAAAATAGGAGCAACTATAAAAGAAATCAAATTAAAGTTTTAAAAGCTGAGTGATTTCATGCAAGCCACCTATTAACCTTTCTGGATCTCAGTTTTCTCATCTATTATATGGAAAAGCTTGACTAAATAACCCCTGGGATCTTTTAGTTCTAAATTTCAGTATGTCAGTATCATGTTACAAAAATGTTTGGCCATTTTCATTTTCTAGATTTGCTAAATCACTACAAAAGTCTAACAGCCATTTTCTATACTAATCTTGTAGAGATTGATTAATTAGCAGTAGATAACTTCCAATCTATTCACCTGTGACTCTTCAAAATAATATGATCCAGATATTCATAACCAGGAAACCAAGGGTTTCTCATGAACCATTTTGTTCATTTCTTGGTTCCCTAAATATTCTTGAGTTTCTCTGCCTTCTTAGATGATGACTAACTCATTTGACTGAAATATATTCCACTTTAAGAAACACAAACATTTACCTTCTTTGTGCTTCTTCAACTATAAAATTGTGACTGTGGATACTTACCTCCATTATAGAAGGGCTTTGATGACTCATGACATTTGCAAGGTGCATTGAGGTCCTTGAGGGAAGGCGCTCCATCTGGTGCAGAGTGTAATTAACATTATGAGTTTACCAAAAGAAACATAAGAGTCATTGTTAAAGAGCATTATGGGGGCTGTCTCGGCCTTTAGTCATAAGACACCTCTGATGTAGAGGAAGGTAATAATTTATAATAGCTACAAAAAGGTAACTTGAATATGAAAAGAGTTAGTTGTTTTTAAACTGAATAGTCTTTTTATTAGTTAAAGGAGTAGTCATGGTAATGTACTCAACATGTTTTTTGAACTAATAAGAAAAACAATTAAGTATCATGTTTTAGAGGAAATGTTAAATTCTATGAAAGCTGGAAAAGGTGATATATACATATTCATAGGAATTAGATATGCCATTCTTTGGGGGAGCTCAGTCCTGTAGAGCTGAGAAATTTCTGTTTCTTTGGTCAGAAGTCGAGAAATGACTCTTCTACCATCTTTTATATGTGTTTTGATTCTGTAACATGCTATAGCACTGCTAGGAAAAGAGCAAACTACTCCTCCAAAGAGCTTAGCCTGACTGCTTGCAATGCCAAGTGAAAGAAAGGTTCCCCTAACCCCATCACGCTCTCTGGGAGGCAGGCAAAGCTCTGGGCAAGTCTCAGACATCTGGAGAAAGACTATTGGATAACTCCTTCTGATAGATAGGTCAAGCAGAACAACATCATGCACAGATAGATGCTTAGTAAAAATTCCTAATGATCAAGATGATGATGAAGATGGTGTTCCTTACAAAGGTGTGTGATTGTTGTAACGACTCGGGAATGAGAGATAATTGTACTCACAAAGTTTACAATTTAGTGCCTCTTATCTCCAATAGCAAAGGAAGGGAGCAAATTTCCATTCTTCTCATTCTTAGTCCAGTCATATCTTTGTGTGTGTGGGGCGGGGGGCGTTCCAATATTAGAGAAAAAAATAGATGGTGAAAATAATTAATAATCTTTCTGAGAAGTTACTTAAGTTCCTATTTATCAATGAACTGTTCAAAAGCAGTTCAAGAGCCTGAAGGTAATAAGATGATGAAATGAGAATGAAATGTCCCTTAGTTTCTATTATATTCCTGGCGTTATTCTATTTTGCTGGTGGAACAATATGAATCAAATTTTCATGAATTTAAATCATTGAGGAGTTTGCGAGAGGGAGGGAAAGATAAATAGTTGGAGTACATGAAATTTTTAGGGCGGTGAAACTATTCTGTGGAGTCATGGTGGACACACAGCATTAGGCATTTGTCAAAACCCATAGAGCTGAGGGACACACAAAGACTAAGATAAACTATGGGTTTCAGTTAATAATAATATATTAACACTGCTTCATTAATTATGAAAATGTATCACACTAAAGCAAGATGTTAATACTCGGGGAAACTGTGGGGCTTGGAGAGAATGGAAGTACTGGAAACCCTTTCTGCTTAATTCGTCTGGAAACCTAAAACTGCTCTTAAAAATAAAAATTTGAATTCTTATCTGTTCCAAAAGTGAACAGAAAACTTGAATGTTACTAGATACACATTCAATTTCAATTAAGGGAGGCTAAGGAGGTAATCTTTTTGAACACTAAGGACATCACCTACTGCAGAAACTGTATATCAAAATCAAGGCTGATGGTGACTCCTTCTTTAGCCTATGTGTGCATGTGACACGCTCAGAAGGAGCAACAATATCACAGAGTTCTCAGTATACTTTGAACCAAAAAAATGAATTAAAATACCAGTTTTTAAAATAAACATCTGTGATGATCACCATGAAATTTATTCCTCTGTTCCTCAAGCCAAAACTAAAAATAAAACATTTTATATCATGTAAGACTTCTATATTTTTGATTAATGTAACTATTGCTATAAGCTGAACAGAGAAGGGGATAACGAGCTCACACAGACAACTGAATTCTGCGTTCTGGATTTTTTTGTGCTTCCTATTCTGGGAATCTCATAAACTGAGATTTAAATGTCATGGGGCAGAGGAGGTCATGTCATGTACTGTTCTTTAAGGTAAGTCATTGAGAATCAAGTGGTTATGGAATTGTAATAACATCTTGAATTTATGCAAAGTCTTTGTGTCCTGAGTCATCTCAAGAACAAGTAGTTCAATTAAGTTACAAAAGATAGCAGGTACAACAAATCATTGTGTAGAGATTCTGAGGATTACCTGGGTCCAGAACTCTATAATGACTAAATATGTGTTGAAAGAGACACTCTCTTGATTCTTCTTTGGGTATTATTGCCTTTTTAGGTTGTTGGGCAACACTGCAATGGTCACTCAAGAGTATTCTGAGATGGCCAACCCGTGAAAAAGAAATAGGTCAAATTTGACTTTGGAATATCACAGGATAACTTGTTTCCTTAGCACTGGGTTCTTGCTTTTCCCACTGCCCAGGGATATTTTCCTTCTTGCCCCTAAAACATCTGTTGCTCCTTGTCTTAATTTGTGTTGACTGCTTGAAAGACTGGGCCCTCCATGGCTGCCTGCATGGGCCTGCCTTCCCCATTCCTGTTCCTGTTGCTCCACTAATACCACCCATTTATTCTTGCTCATTTTTTACTTATTCATTCATTTACTCATTTGATCACATATATATTCACCAAGTATATGTTGACGCCTACTAGACACCAGGCTAGGCTCTAGGATGTTACAAATGATAAAAGAGATATAATCCCTGTACTCATGGAGTTTACAGTCTGTCTAGACAAACATTAAATACAAAGGATACAAATATATATGTAATTAAAATATTCATGAATATTACATAGGAAATGCGGGGTTCCAAGTATATGTAAAATAGAGTTAACTATTCTGAAGGTGTCCAAGTAAGAGTTGGCCAAGAGGAATTTAAGGCTGTGATGTTTTTATTTAGTCTACCTCATCATCAGCATGCTGAAACCTGCCAGTCTTGCATCTCACCTCTTGGAGACAAAGCTCCCTATTCTTCTGAAAGATGCAATTAGCTAATCTAATAAATTCATTGCAGAATTGACATGCTGTGGAATAAAAGCACCTGATGATACCTTCAAAAGAACTTCTCTAAACAGCCCCATGTATGCATGTCAAAAGAAACATCAAGTTTCTGTGGTATCCATAAATCAATATCACTAACTGTGGAAATGTGGGGTCAGTTATGATGGGAGAGCCAACGGATGGGTTAATGCGGCCATAGTGGTTTGTGCTGTATTCAGCTGCCTCCTTTATCATTCCCAGAGTTAGACCTGACGGTGATCCCCGGGGAAATGTACCCAAGATGGAAGGAGATGTCCTGGTGCTTGCAGGTCTCACAAGCTTGCCCATAACCTGAAGAAAGTCCCTGAAAAAAATCACCATGACTCACCTTAGTGGTGATGACTTGAGGTCACCTGTTGTAGACCTTCATAGGCTGGCCATGGGCGACCTGTTGTAGACCTTCATAGGCTCACCATGGGTGACCTAATAAGATAGTCTTTACTGGAGCCTCATGGCCAAGCAATCCAGTGCACTATTGATCAGCCAGCAGGCTGCACAGTTATGAAGTAGCAGCAGTTTAACTCCAATGTGCCCTGTGAGTGTCTCCATTCTCTCCAAATCACAGCTAACAGCTTTCTTGGTGTCACCTATTTGATGCTCAAAATTCTGTACTGTTATGTTCCATTATTCAAAACATATCCATACCTCCTAATCAGTCTATCGATCCTCTGTACCATTCTCTTAAAAACCTAGCATCTCTCTAGTATAGCTGGCATATCCATGAAGGAGACAGCCAATAAAAATACACAAAATGGATTAGTTATAGCTCCATATTCTGATACAAAATGCACTCCCTTTAACTTTACATTTTAATTTTTCTGGACCTGATTTTTCTTGTGACGGAAAAAAGGTCAGGCTAGATAAATTTTGAGTTACTTCTCAGCTCCTATAATCTATTAATTCAAATAGATTGTAAAAGTTTAATCAACGATTATTATTTCCAGTGCTGTATTTCTCCTCCCCAAATTATGTTCGTAGGCTGACTGCTCCTCCCAACTCTGGGTCAGCTAGCAAGGCATTTCTGAGGGATATTCCATGCTTTTCTCTCACCCAGCCCCTTACCAGAACCTTTCACAGTCACGAGTTTCTCTAAGTTTCTCAAATGCATCCTGTTTCCCAGGCCTCAAAGATGTTCACATTCTGTTACCTCTGCCGAGAAGAAAGTTCTGACACACTTTGTTGGCTGTCTTTTTTCTTTAGTTCGGAAATATTTCAAACATACACAAACAGTGCACTGAATAATATAATAAGTGTGCATTAAGCCACAACTCTGACTTATTACATACAGGGTTAATATTTTGCTGTTTTCACAAATTTCTTTTAAAGGCAAACCCAGTTGCATACCCGACCTTTATTCTTCACTAGAAGAAAACACCGCTCTATGCTGTGAGGAGTTTTTGCTTTTCCTTCTATCTATTCATTGACAATACTATTTAGAATTGTTTTATGGGATTTTAAACATGTGTATAGGAAATACTGTGTGTGTTGACTCGATATTTGCTCTGAGGGTCAACGTAGTATTTTCCAGCCTCATCTCTGCGGATAACGTGAGGAGCCAATTTAGTCATTGAAGCTCCTGTTCTCCCTGTGTGAATATACCATAATT
Source organism: Galagoides demidoff (assembly GCA_963574575.1). Lineage (NCBI taxonomy): Eukaryota > Metazoa > Chordata > Mammalia > Primates > Galagidae > Galagoides > Galagoides demidoff. The sequence goes on from CAUYQV010188114.1 coordinate 10,855, forward strand.
TACTGATTCATTCACTCATGGAATGCACAGTTAGACTATTTCCAAATTTGTACTTATACACATAGCACCCCAGGAAATATTCTCAAGCATTTCCTTGGTTCTGAGTGAGAAGCTTCTCTCAGAGGTATATGTATAACATAGAATTTCTGGGTTACAAGTTATACAGACTATATATTTGCAAGGCATATAAATGATGAAGTATTAGTATTCAAAATTATGCAAGATAGCTGTGTAATAAGACACGTGTATCCCCTCGATATTTTGAAACAATTAAAATAAAACATGAATGTGAAAAAAAGAATAAAGAATTCCTAAAAACGTGTAAGAAAAAACCAAATGTTCTAATTTAAAAAATGGACAAAGAATACAGACAAGCAGCTGAATAAAGACTAACCCCAATTCGCCATTAGATATTAGAAATATGTTCAATCAGTAGTAACTAGTGAAATTCAAATTAAATAAACACATCCCCAAAGTAGGCTACTATATCAAAGGGACAAATATCAAAAAGCCTGAGGAAAAAGGCTACAGAGGCAGGTGTCATTAAAGTCATCCTCTGGGATGATAATGATGTGACTTACTCTCCCTAGTTATTTCATCTATAACGTGAAGATGCTCTCTAAGCATCCTGAAAGCCCTAACATTTCCTGGCTGTCTTTCCCCATTCAGTTAAATATGATTCTACCAGCAATGGATTCAGAGATACAGAATGAAGGAGATACATTATTTGTCTCGCTCAGCACAGAGGCCTGACAGCATTGACGGACCCTGTTTTCATGCATTCTTTTGTTCATCTTTTTCCCCAAGTATTTATTAACTCCCTACCAAGTCACTGCCCTCATAGAACTTACAGGAGAATGAAAAATAGAAACTCCTTAAGAGATAATCACATCCACAGAAATAAACGTTACAATGGGAAGAGGTGTAGGGGTGACAGGAGGTGCTATAGCCCAGAGTTGATACATTGGAAGAGGAGTCCTAAAAATAGCCATGTCAAAAGGAGATGGAGATCTAGGTACGAAAGACTGAATTTAAAAAAAAGGGGGGGGGGAATAAAAAAAAATTAAAAAGTCTTTGAGAGAGTAAAAAAATAAATAAAAAAATAAAGGAGACCGGAAGGTTCTGCGGCACCATTCAGGTGTAAGGGAGAGCACACATGGCCACTCACAAGGCCTCAAACAGCACAGCACGAGGGATCCGGGACAAAAGAGAATGTGAAGGGACAAAAAGAAGATCTGTATGTGAAAGGTGGCCTTAAAGAAGGATGTGGGTGGGGAAAGGTAAGCAGAGCCAAAGAATGCATATTAAAGTGTTGTGGATTTCATCCTAAGCCCAAAGGGGAACTATTGGTGCCTTTAAGAGAATGGCAAGTGTGAATTATAGTCCTCCCAGGCTGAGGACCAACAGATAATGACCCAGGCAGGAGGTGAAGCAGAGCTCTGCATGGCACATGCCAAAGGGTAAGGATGGAATGAAATGGGCGGATTTAAAAGATTTTGGAGACATCAAGTCAATGATACCTGTTTGGTTAGAGCTGCAAAGTAAGGAAAGAGGAAGAATTGGAAGGGTGCTTGGGTTTATGGCGTGGATGAATATGGTGCTGTTTGCAGAGATGCAGGTCACAGAGCAGAAGCAGGCGTGTAGCTGGTGACAGTGTTGGATGGGTTGAGTTTGAAGTATCTGGAGGACCTCCAAGTGCAGATACCTAGTAATTAGATGAATAAAAGACTCTAAAATCCTAAAGAACAGCATTGCCTCAAGATTTAGATTTGAAAATCACTGCTGCAAAAAGGCTCACTGAAACTCTGCTAGAGATAATGTTATCGCGCTAGCACATCTAGAGCAAGGAGAAAGGACAAGGGAGACTTAGAATTTGTCAGAAGGGGGGGAGAAGAAAGCAGTTTCATACACACACTTACTCGGAGATCAAGTAAGCGACAGGATCAACAGCTGCTAAGAACCACAGGAATTTTCTACCTCTAAATATAGCTGTCTCCTCTTCTTAAAGGTGAATCTTAGCAATAATGACTTTTCAGGGAAGTCCCATAACGGTTTGTGAACCTACTCTCTCCCAGAATTTGCTTTAAGAGATCAACTTAGGGCTACACTGGAGATCAAAGCAGCCTGTGAAGATCTTGTCTCACAATTTCTGCAGTCCCCTGGGAACGTCGATCCCAGTTGAAAGTGTCACTTCTGGCTTCACCAGGCTTGTCACTCACACCTGCATGGTTTTTGCCCCCCAATCATCTTGCTCTGTGGTGCCAAACAAGAGCTACCAGTGCTGTAGAGTGGGGTCAAGAAGTGAGTATCCTGCTAACACCTGTGGAAACTCTTGGGAGGCAGAATGCAATGTCATAGTTAGTAATTTAGCCAAAATGAAAAGGATATCCCTCCAATTTTAGAAGGAACAAAAGAAAGTCAACTGGAAAGTGCCCTGGGACCTCATTCAGGATGAATTCCTGCCTGGAGAAGGACTTTCACCAAAGACTACTCCAGCATTGCTAGCTCTGAACTCCCCTAAAGAAAAGGGGAGCTGAGACGTGTCCTCTGCATCTTCAACCCCACCCACACCGCCAGGTGTTCTCAAACTAGCACCATCTTTCCTCTACTATTCCAATCAGCCTCTCACTAGCCAAGCACACACGTCACTATTCAAAGAAAGGCTTTCACATCACTGCTTCAATTTTTTAAAAACAAGGACAAAATAGAAAACAAAAAGAAGTCGGATTGTTATTCGTTGCCTTTCTACTACAGATGGCACAGATTATAAAGGTGATCGGGTAAGACGACTTTAAATAACGAAGCAAGAAATAGATGAAAGGTGATGAAGGACTCAGGCTCCCAGGGGAAAGGAAATAGTCCTTGATCCCCTGTAAATACTTAAAAGGTAATAAAAGGGGGGGGAAGAAAAATACACAATGACAAAGTACGTCAAAACATTGTCACCCTAAGTGTATGTTTTAAAAGGTTAAAAGGAAGAAAAGGGCAGGCACTGTCTATAGTCGTTTTCAGTCGTGTTTTCAAATCACTCATGGGTTTGAGGTGCTGAAAGTTCTGTAGGCCAGGGATTTATGCATAATCAGATCATTCAAAAACATAGAAATGGCTGCCAGGGCAAAGTACAATGTTCACTTTTGAAATCACAAAAAAAGCTTTGTTTTAAGTAGGCTGAATCGACTAAAGTTTAGTTTCAGTGAAGCATGTTTTTGCTTTGGGTGTCATTATTTAGTTTGGCCTCCATGCCAAAGAAACCTTTTTTCTTACTTCAACTGTTGTTTTTCTTCTGCTGCTACAACTCAGAAAGTTGAGGCAAGATCCCTGATGCTCCATATTTAAATGAGAACTGGCTCTTTGTTTACCTTTGATTCTGATAAAGGGAGTGGGGAGAAGGGGTCTTGATTACTTGCCAGGACTTGTAAAGCTGATAGTAATGTGCCTTGTCTCTAGAATAATCTGGAAAATCAAGTTTAGCTGGTTTGATCAAAGAGTTTGCAAGTCGGTTGAGAACACTTGCATGCAATAACTATAGATACTGTATACATGGACCAGCCAAAGGCCAAAAAGCTAATAGCTTTGCCAGAGATAAAGGATTATGTATGTTATGCTTGTGAATACCAAAGGAAAGAATTCTCCATTTTAATGTGGACAGCTAAGGTTTGTACCGGTTAGACATTCAGACAAACAAAATACTCTAAATCTTAAGGACTTAAGTCATGACAAAAAATTTTTTAAATCCTGCTGCTATCTGCCCAGGAAATCCAGTGTGGAGTGAGGGAATAAACTACACACTTCCTACTGATGGTTCACCCAGGGAGAGGAAAGGAGTTCTAAATACTTGCGAGGTGAGGTTGCCTCCTTTGGGGGAGTTCCTCTTCTCCAAAGTATCTAGCCGTGACACCTGCAGACACGTGACTGTGATTATGATTGACATGGATGTGGAAAGGGTCTGGCACGCACTCTTCTTCGGCCATCCTCCTTTTGGGCAAGTCAGTCACCTGGGAAGAATCTTGGTTGCTCTGCCGAGAATTGATTCCCTGGATCAGAGGACTATATGCCTTGACATGAGAAATTAGAAGAATGAAAACTGAAAAAGATGTATCAAATCATCTGCCTCTGGACCTGCCTGTGAATTAACCATCTGACTGAGCCTCACAGGGTTCTTTCAAGTCTTGTACTTGTATTTTGATTTAAAAAACTCAAGGATAGCACCTTTCCTGATAAAAAATAAGCACAGCTAATGATACTTTCAGCCAGTGCTATTTAAACATAACATTAAATAAGTCCCTAATAGGTAGCCGTGTGTGAGTTGAGACTATTACAGACACCTTCAGGGGACAGTCATTTTGATTGTGATTTCCTATAATGGACATTGTTTCAATATTACCTATGAGAAGTTCCATGAAGTTGCTGGGAAGAGCTTTCAACACACACAAAAGCACACACAGACACAGACACACACGCACGCTTGGCACATTGACCTGGCATTCAACTAAATTACAGGTACAGTGGTGACATATGTAAACGAATCTGCCAGTACAAGTCACTGGCTGTTATGTGCCCTGCACAATAATAGGCAATGCATCATTCACATTTTGTACTAATTAAAGAACTACTTTGTTGCTAAGAATCAGTGTATTAAAAACATACGTTCTCACTGACTGCGTTCCCAAGAGTTAGAAAGATGAGAGGTGGATCTCAAGTTTCAGGGAACTATTATTAGGTTCTCAAAGTATTTTCTTAATCGCGTGCATTTTTTAAGAGAAAGCTCAGAGTCCCTATCACATAAACAAGGTCTGATTGTCGGGTTTTAAACGGCCACCATGGGGTTTTCTTCTTTTTGTGCTGTTTTTCCTTCTCACTCCACCAAAGTTCACTTCTCGGAATCAGGACCTGAACCAAAGTTAAACATCATAAAGAAATTGACTCAGTACAAACAGACTTTTATTGACTGAAAAGCATTTTTACAGTGTAATCTGCATTTTTCTAAGTCCTTGTGGAAAATCCCCTATGATTGAATGGTACATAAAGACTAAAAACTACGCATTGTCCATGCAGCTTTCAAAAGTTGAAGAAAGGGACAAAGGAAAAATAAAAACCCTGGTCTATCTGACCTACCGGTCTGGTGTCACCACAACAAAAGACTGCTTTTATGGCTGCCTGGGACCTTGTCTCGATGTGGCCTCCCCATCTAGGGGCGACGCCTGCGCTCTGCCAGGCAATGACACACCCCGACAGACCCAAACCCCGCTGTCGCTGCTCCGAGGACCTCTTCCCGGGCTGTCTCCATGTCATTTCTTCCCTGTGGCACCACCTGGTTTTTTGTTCATATCCCCCCATCTTCTGAGCCCTATTCAGACTTTGCTCTCTGCCTCGGGTGTCCTCTGTAACACATTTTCTACTTCTTAAGACTCATTTCATGGAAGAGCTTCATCAGATGGTCTCACATGCCTGAGGTTCCATGGGACCCTCGTCTCAGCCCAAAAGGGCTGAGACACAAAAGCACCTCTGTGTGCCTCCCTGACTGCCCAGTACCCTCTTAATCCATTTCTCTGGAGCGTCCCCTTCTCTAGTTTTCTGGCTCATGCATGCGAGTGATTCGTACAAATGAGAAGGGATTCCATGTCCCTTTTTCTCATTTGTACCTTGATCAGTTTTTATGGAAGGAGTGAGAATGAAGTGAGATTACAGTTAATTTGCCAGAGGTTATATATTCCCAGGATAGCACAGAACATTGAAACATTGGTCTCACTCTTGCTCAGGCTGGTCTGGAACCCATGAGCTCAGGTAGTCCACCTGCCTCAGCCTCCCAGAGTGCTAGGATTACAGGAATGAGCCACTGTACCCAGCCTGTGACTATTCCTTTTATATCATCTCCCCCCAACCCAGCCCCCATGTTCCCCTCTCCAGGTCTCACTGGATTTTGTGAAGAGTCATTCATTTTAGCCAAGTGTAGTGGCTCAGGCCTGTAGTCCCAGTACATTGGGAGGCTGAGATAGGATGATTGCTTGATGCAGGAGTTCTAGACCAGACTGAGCAACATAGAAAGATCCCATCCCTATAATAAAAATTTTTAAAAAATTACACAACCATGGTTCTATGCACCTGTAGTCCCAGTTACTTGGGAGACTGAGGCAGAAGGACCTTTGGAGCCCCAGACTGGGAAGTTGCAGTGAGCTATGATGCCACTGCTGCACTCTGGCCTGGGTGACAGAGCAAGACCCTGTCTCAAAAAAAGAAAAAAAAATGATTTTTAACTAAAAAATTAAAAAATAAACATAAAACAGAGTCCATTATTTTTACTCTCCTAATTCCCCCTTTTAAGGGAATTTAAAGTCCATTCTTTTTACTCTCCTAATTCCCCCTTTTAAGTCGCTCTCGTCCCTTCATCTGTGGACTCTGCCCTATGTCTCCCTTCATCCCAGCACTTTCTTCCTCTCTCCTGCTACCTAGAATTCAACATGGGAAAAGTTATCCCAACTCCTTCCAATCCTATTAACACTCGAGACAGCAGATAACAAGAGCAAAGATATAAATTCTTTTTGCTTTAAACAACAAATCCTTTCTTCTCCTATTAACATAGTTGGCAGAAAAAGAATGGTGTATTTTCTCTTAAAATTGTACCTTCAGTTAAGTTCTCGTGGTTTTTGCCCGTAGCCTTACCAACTGTGTTCTCCAGAGCATCATCTGGCAGATCTGACCTTTTCCTGGGCTGACTTAGTGATTCAGCACTGGGTAGAGGACCAATGACTGTTTTCAACACACCCTCGGGTTTATTCTTACAACAGAGTTTATTCATTCTAGAATTGACTTACATCTGCACGCTAACGGTTGAGTTTTCACATGAGCAGCACCCTTCTGCTAATAATCGTAACCTACATGCTCCAGTCAGGCATTCAATTTTCATACTAAAATACAAACACCTAGAATTTTTTAGAGAAGATTTTCATTCCTTTCCTTTATAACTATATAATGATAACTTCTATTATTTTATTTTAAATTTCCCCAATAAAAATGTTGAGTTTTCCATCAAACTACATACTTTATTTTTGGTCATACACTTCTAGATTGAAAATTCATCAAAGACATAAGTCCACAGCTGGTCCTGAGTTTAAAATATAAGCTATGCTATAATCCAATTATAGCCCAAGAATATGGGGAAAGGGAGGGGAGGGAGAGGATGAGTGGAGGGAGGGTAATTGGTGGGACCACAGCTACGGTGCATCTTACAAGGGTACAAGTGAAACTTACTAAATGTAGAATATAAATGTCTTAACACAATAACTAAGAAAATGCTGGCTCGGCGCCTGGGGCTCAATCGGCTAAGGCGCCAGCCACGTACACCTAAGGTGGCGGGTTCAAATCCCCAACCCGGGCCCGCCAAACAACGATGACTGCAACCAAAAAATGGCCGGGCGTTGTGGCGCCTGTGGTCCCAGCTACTTGGGAGGCTGAGGCAGGAGACTTGCTTGAGCCCAGGAGTTGGAGGTTGCTATGAGCTGTGATGCCATGGCACTCTACCCAGGGGAATAGCTTGAGGCTCTGTCTCAAAAAAAAAAAAGAAAGAAAATGCCATGAAGGCTATGTTAACCAGTTTGATGAAAATATTTCAAATCATATATAAAACCAGCACATTGTACCCCATGACTACATTAATGTACACAACTATGATTTAATAACAATAAAATAAAATATGAGATATGAATATCTTATAGACATCTGAAACTCAGTATGTACTAAACTGAGTCATATATTTTTTTTCCTAAATGTTAGCTAATGCTATATCCTTTTCTATGCAAATTCTTCCCAAATCTTTACCTTAAACCCTGTGTTTTTCCTGAACCACAGATGGGGATTGTAGCTGCCTACTGCCCACCTCCACCTAAAAGCACCTGAGTGTACAGTGGATCCAGCGCAAAGCCCTTCTCCAAGTCTGCTGCCCATATGGGCTGTAGCCTATGAAAAGTGGAAGTGTGGTGTGTGGTCCAAATGCTATGGAGGTCCAGAGGTGAAGGGACCCCTGCTGCCTGAGATGGTGGAGGAAGGCTCCACCCAGAGGAGTCTATTGGAGCTGACTTTTAAAGGATAAGCAGAAAAAAAATCCCCCAGAGATAATTTCATGCACAGAAAAAGAACATGATCAAGGCCAAATCACAAATACCACAAAGCCCTGCCTTGCCCTTATTCCTGCCGTCAATACCCTCATTTGGATTTCTCTCAAGGCTTCACTGGCCTTCAAATTAGTCTCCTCACACCAGGATCTTCCATCTCCAACCCATCCCCTCTGTAGATTCATCTCAAAGCATCCCTGTCAAGACTTTACAGGTATCCCAAAGGTCACCATACTTAAATACATAGGGAAAATGGCAAACTGTAGCTGAACATACCTTTATTTACAATATATTCACTACAAAATATTTCTCTGTGTTGATATATAAATATTAAATATAACATAATTTAAAATATAATATGAATTTGTTAATGTTCCTATGTATGGAAACCTGTGAGACACCCTGTATGTTCTAGCCATAATTAAATACCATCATCAACCTAGCACTCTGAGAGGTGGAGGCGGATGGATGGCCTGAGCTCAGGAGTTCAAGACCAGCCTGAGCCAAAGCAAGACCTCATCTCTAAAAATAGCCAGGCATTGTGGCAGGTGCCTATAATCCCAGCTACTTGGGAGGCTGAGGCAAAAGAATTAAGCCCAAGAGTTTGCTGTTGCTGTGAGCTATGATAGCACAGCACTCTACCAAGGACAACAAAGAAACACTATATCTCAAAAAACAAAAACAAAAGCAAAAACAAAACACCATCACCATGTTGCTCCTTTACTTAGAAAACATTTATTCCCTCTTTGCCTACAGTTCTACTCACTGTTCACCTCTGAGAAGCCTTCACAGCTCCTCTAGGAGTAAAATTATTAGCACGTTTAAAAATTTTATTTTATTTATTTGAAACAGTCTCACCCTATTGCCCTGGGTAGAGTGCCGTGGCATCATAGCTTACAAACCTCAAACTCTTGGGCCCAAGCAATCTTCTTGCCTCAGACTCCCAAGTAGCTGAGACTACGGGCAGATGCCACAACACCCAGATAGTTCTTCTATTGTTAGTAGAGACAGGGTCTCAATCTTTCTTAGGCTGATCTTGAACTCCTCAACTCAGGTGAGCCACCTGCCTCGGTCTCCCGGAGTACTAGGGTTATAGGCATGAGCCACCACACCTGGCCTTAAATTTCATTTTTAATTTAATTTTTAACTCACATAAATTTGTGGAGTAGAAGTATAATTTTGTTACATGGATACAGAGCATAGCAATGAAGGCAGGCCTTTCAGTGGATCCCTTGCTGGAGTAACGTACAGTGCACCCATTAAGTATTTTCTCATCAGCACTTTGTTTTACATTGATCTATCACGTAGGCCTTATCACAGCCAGGCCTGTGTTAGACTGACTTGCACACTTGTGCTCCTTACCATAAACTTCTTGAGAACAGGGACTATATCTTACTTATCTGGGCTTCTCCACTGGTGCCTGACACAATGCTTTGTACATAGCAGGTTCTCCATTATTATAGATTGAACTGAATTGAATAAGTGGTTACTGAATGAAAAAAATTACACACAGTTTTATCTACATAATTATAACTAAGCTGATACAGGTGCGTACCATGCCACGCTTTTTGTTTCCATGTCTCAACTTGCTGTTGAATCATTTGTAGATTTCCTGAAAGATTATTTTTTATATTACTAGGATTTAGTGGTATAAAAATATGATCTAATAATTTGACTTACTGTAAAAGTAGTTCCTTAGTCTTGTAATCTGTGTCTAGCAAAGGTCGGTAGCTGCACATTTTCCTGCCATCTTAGCAAGTAAAGCGATTTCAGGTTTAGGGTGAGATTGCTTTCCTCTGGCCTCCTGAAGTCTTTAAACTAGAAAAAATGAATTTATTCCCGCATCAGGTGAAAAAATATACTACTGATAAATCTTGCGCTGCACTAATTTTATTTTCCACCCTAAAATAAAATTTCCCTAATCTCTGTGTACAAGTATAGCATGACTTGATAGAGAGGATCCAATGTTGATCTAAATCTTCGGTAATTTTTCTGCTATGAACCAGGCCATCGTAATAACATTGTTTCTACATGGCTGCAGCTCATTGAAAATGAATGAAATGTTCGGGAAATTTTCTTTACCTTGGTCCATTTCCATGGTAGAGTTGGTGAAGATGTTAGAGCCAGGAACTAATCAGCTCTCCCATTTGGGGTCTTTTTTGGTGGGTTGAGACTACTTCAGCCAGCTGCACATTTCCAGGCCCTAACTCTCTCCCTCTAGCCTTAGGAGAAATTCTGTGTTGTTCCTGAGGCCCTTAGATCACGATTTCACTTAGATCAGTGAAATATGCCTGTGTGAAGTCCTGACCTTAATATTCATCTTCACATTTTATTTTATAGTCAATGCCCTTTAGGTTTCAAAACAAACCATATGCAACTAATTCAAACAGAAATAGAAATAATTAATATGCAAGCCGTCTTAACTATATGTTGATTAAAATACAATCTTTTAATGTGGAATCCTTTCTCTGTTTCAAAGATTTTAGAGGGTTCTTTTTTTGCTCACTGAATTATGCCAAAAACCAGTGATCAAAATGCCTGGCAGATTAACATGAAAATTGCATAGCCTCAAGTGAATGCGATGTTATAGCCTTTTAAGATATAATTAATACGTTTTGATCGCAAATCTCATTGATTTTCATCCAATGTATTGTCTCCAGCAACCTCGCCTTCTATAGCAGGCATAATTCTTAATCCATTCTGTTTAAATGCCAATTTCTTCCATTTACCGATAAAAGTAAGTTTCTCAGTAAAAATGAGCCTTTTCAAGGTGATGGAAATCCCAATTACCATGATTTGGTCATCACATGCTGTATACATGTATCAAACTATCACAGGTACCCCCAAAATAGGTACAACCGTACCAATAAAAAAGTACAATAAAATTAGTATTTTTAACTGTAGATGGAAAAAATTCAGGTTTCTCAAGCAATCTATCACATTTGAAAAGCTTGTATTTTTGGTAAAAGTAAACAGTCTCATTCTTTTACAACATTGATTCTCAACTGGTGTGCCGTGAAAGGATCTTAGTTGTGCTGTGAAAAATTTTAAAGATCATTGATTAAATTATTTTCAAAAAAAGTCCAAAGCACAGTAAGAATATTCTTGTTTTATTCTTTTTTGGATCATCGTAATTTAAGTGTGCTATGGAAGTTTAATTATAGGATCAAGTGTGCCGTGAGATAAGGTTGAAAAACACTGTCTTACAGAACCCTCCACGGATCTGACATGATGCCTTCCGGTGGCTCTAGAGCTCCTTGCACCAAAATTTCTGGAATGGTGTTCATGTAGGTAGATGAGAAATTCTGTAGCCCTTAATGAAAACAAGTTTGGCCTTTGAAACCCATTGCTTCATTTATCTGTGTTATTCCCTTACTGTGCACAGTGAGAGTATTAAAAGAAGTACTAAGACAAGGTCCTTGACCTCAAAGATGTCCATGAAGGCAACAGACAACAACGCCTGTGAGTATTCAGAGTCAGGAGGGATGGAGAAGCTGGAGAGCAGGAGGAAGGTCATTTCACCTTTTTGGTAGGTGGCGTATCCTGGTATGTTCAACAATCAAAGAAATAGACCCAAAGGACAGCAATGGAGAGTTTCTGTGGAGGCTCAGTAGTGAAGGCACAAACTCAGGAGTATAGCGAGCATACACAAGCCGTGAGAACAGGAGAATGGAGTGGCAGACAAAATTCACTTTGAGTCCCTTCTCCGCACTTACCACTGAGCTCCATGTCCTTGGGAGCCCAAGACCTCAGGCAAATGATTTGAACTCTGTGGGCCTCTGCTTATGAGATTCAGCACTTACAAACCATAAAGCACTTCAAAAATGCAAAATGATCAAATTGTTATTAACAATGTTATTAATGATCATATTAAAACATTCTCCCATTTAAAACCCTCTAGGGATTTCCTGTTGTACTTACGATAAAATCTAAATGTATGATGATCTACAAACAATGATGGGATCTGGGACCTGCCTACTCCTCAGCTCAGTTACTTCAGTTGCTCATGTTTCTTTAACTGCATCGGCCTCCTTCCCCTCATCCCCAGTGTCCCATGCTCAGCTGGGTCACCTGAACATTCTATTTCTTCTCACTCTCTCCTTCCCCATGACTGACTGAGAAAAAAAAAAATCTTCAAATCTCAACTTACACACCCCAAAGAGGCCTTCTCTCACCACTTTATCTAAGGTAGCATCCCAGTATTTCTCCAGATGCCACACCCATTTGGTTTCTTCACAGCACTCACCACACTCTGAAATTACTTCGCTTGGTTATTTGTTTCTCTGTTGTAAACTGGCTCCTGCATCATCAATTTTTTTCTTCTGTATTCCATCATTCTCATTCCCATTGAAGAACAACAACAAACTAAAAACCAACCCTCCTTCACTTCATTTATAACTTTCCTCAGTTGTTGCTTCCTTAACTGTGAAATTCACTGAAAGGGTGTCTGTGCTTGCCAGCCCCATTCCTGCTCTCCTTTTCCTCCTGACCTTATTCTAATCACGCCCCCATGGCCACTTCTCTGTGAAACTCTTCTTATAACTGGCACTAATGACTCTGCACTGTCAAATCCAATGGCAAATTTTCAGCCCTCATCTTCCTTAGATTAGTAGTGTTTGGCAACATTGATCATTGCATCTTCCATACCATGTTACTTTCCTTGGCCTCTTGGACTCTATTTCCTCTTGGTTTTCCCATAACCTGACAGGCTGCTCTCAATCTCCTTTGTTGGGTCTTTACCATCTTGGAAGTCAAGAAGTCAGACTCAATTATTGAGCCTCTCTTCAATCTACACTCCCTCTCAAAATCACCATGTTCAGCCCATAGCTTTAATGTTATCTATATGCCGATGTTTTTCAAATATTTATTTTCAACTCCCATAAGTGTCTACTGGGGGTCTTCACTTGGGTGTCACAGAGACAATTCAAACTTAATATTTCTGACCCTTTTACTTAACTGCTGTATAACAAACTACCCAAAACATAGGAACTTGAAACAACTGTTTTATGTCACAAATTTGGTTCAGCTGGGGTATTCTGCTTATGCCATTAACTAGGGATATTTAAGGGATACTTAAATGATGAACAGAAAGGACTAGAGGACTACCTTAGTTAATTTTCTGTTGCCGTAACAGAATCCCACAGACTGGGTAATTCATAAAGAAAGGAGATTAATTTATTATAGTTCTGGAGGCTGGGAAGTCCAAGAGCATGGTGCCAGCAGGACAGTTACATAATTTTTGAAGCCCAGTGCAAAAGAAAAAGGGAAAAAAAATTCAGGGCCCCTTGGTTAAAGATTACTAAGAATTTCAAGAAAGCCATAGCATGATCCTATTTAATTGCACAGTTCATATACTCATTGACCCAACTGTCCATATCTTACTCAGCTGAGACTGTTAACGAGGGTACCTGCTTGTGGTCTCTTCACCATGGTGGTCTCAAGAGTAGCTGGATGTTTTATTTGGAAGCTTACTTTTCCCAGAGCAAGCAGAATCTGCAAAGCTTTTGACCTAGCCTCAGAATATCATTCAACCACACTGGATACACATGCATTGTCTATATGGTCCACTTGCACTTCCCTCGGGCACCCTCCTAGAGCACAGCCGTATAATCATAAACCAGGGAGCCTCTCACTCCATCTACTGCTTCATTTCTGGTCATTTGCCAGCTGGCGACTTTCAGCTAATTATTTAACCAGTCTGTACCTCCATTTTCTATAAAATGGAGATGATAATAATAATACAATGTGAAAAAAATAATAATACAACATGAAGATGAAAACATAAAAAGAACATGAAAAGCCTTGGAACTACATAATAAGAGCTCAGTAAGTATGAGCTGTTTCAAATGTTCTAATGTTTGCACTATTTTCAAAGTATAGTTAATCTGGCCCATGCTTTGTAGTCAAGTCATAAACAACTTAAGAAGTACACACTCCTAACTCCATCCCAAAACTACCAAATCAGGACCTTTGGCATCTGGACCTTGGAATTGACCTTGTTAAAATGTTCAGTGGTAAAGTTTGAGGTTGCCATCTCTGAGCTCAAGTGCACCACCTAAGACCTGCTTCTTCCTGACACATCTTCCCCTTTTTTCTCCATTGCAAGGGTACCAGTTGGCCTATCCTTATCCATTAACTTCCAACTTAAGCCTTGATTAGATAGTAATGACTACTAATGTATTATCCCTTTAGTAGAACCCTAAAATTAAACATATTTAACCTGCAAGACTCTCTGAAGGAGGAATTTGGAAAGCCATCTCCTCTTGAAAGCTAACTGAGGGTTGACACTTTCAAAAGGCCTTTCTGACACTCATCTGTCCACTTCCTTTGAGTTCAACAAGTGTTGATTGCTTTAGTATTTTATTCATCTATTTATTTCATTAAAACATTTATAAGGAATGCCTACTGGGAAGTTGGTAGAAGAAAGTTTGTGCCCCTTTCTGATAATTAAGTAGAGGAGACTGAGTATTAGCTTTAAGGATCTTTCCCTTAAAAGAATATAGCAAGCAGAAAGAAGCCTGAAGCTCGATGAAAGCTTCTTTGACTTTTAATTACTTCACCCTCAGAAACCACATGAATTTGTATCCTACACTGTATATGTACTTTTTTTTTAATAAAAAAGGTAACGTCTGGATAGTATTTGAGTTATCAAGTATTGAGTTATCAACTATTAGAAGACTACAAAGCTCCTCTCCAAACCTATTTTCTTCTATCTACATACAGGTTAAAACTCCCTTTCCCAGTCTTCGTGGTGGTTATGTGTAACCATTTGCATGTTATGTAGTTGACCGTAACTTGTTCACTCCACACCACTGGACATAAGATATATTGTCCTTTCACCTTCCTAGAGATGGGCCCCAAACCATGATTCTTTCTAGAACTTTCTTCCCTTATTTTCACTCAGTTCCTAATTTGGAAACAATTTTTTACTTCATATTTTCTAAAGCCAATTAAAATCCCAGGTGAGAATACCTGTTTTTATATCTATCATGGTTTTTTTTCCCCTTTCTTCTTATTTAATCAATAGAGATAACCCAGGAAAACTTTTCATTCTAGCATCTTCCTGCTCTGGGAAACTACTTCTGTTAGCCTCTGCCTCTCTAGCACACTGAGTTTCCCCACTGAATTGCCTGTCCCTTCTGCCTGCCAAAAGGCCCTGGCAATCCTCATCTTGGAAAGCCATTTGCCTTCCTGATTTTTACAATTTGCTTTCTTTCGATTGTCACGTTCCTCACCTGCAGTCTTCTATCCCTGCCACCTTTATCTCTTCACGTCCAGGTCTCTCTCCCACCCATTCTGTTTCTGAAACACAGAAACAGCCTTCTCCAAGATTAACAATGACCCCCTTTGGAAAAATTCAGTGGCTCTGGCACAGTTCCTCTGGCTCCTCTGTAGTGTCGATCTACAGATTAGATGCTGTGCACCACACCAGCAGCTCTCCTCTCTGAGGCGTATTCTTACTTCATCTCGTGGTTTCTCCTCCACCTGCTTGCTCTTTATCTGCATTCTTTGCAGTCTCCTCTGTCCTTTCTGTCTCCTCTAAGCATGAGGTTCTCTCCAGATGCAACCTCTCCCCTCGGAACCTCTCTGAATACACCTCAACAATTTCATCACACATCCTACCTACAAACAGTAAACCTCAAACTAAGCCCCACCTGATTCCTCTGCAAACCAGCCACCCCCTTTACATTTCTCTGTTAATAGGATCACCGTTCCCTAAGTGGGAGGCTCTCACACTTTCAGAAGCATCTGTGTAGATTTCTTTTTATCTACCCACATTCATTCAGCCAAGAAGTCTTATTTTTCTCCTACACAAAACCCCTTAGATCTAACTCTCTGTTGTTTGTTTGTTTTTAACCTCTATTTTCACCTTTGTAATTTGGACACTCAGTGACTCATGCTAGATTTCATGTGGTAGCTTCCTAAACACAGCTCTTGCTTGTATAACATCATCTCCTCCTCAGTCTGTTTTATATGTTATTAACCTATTGTTCTTTCTTATGGCAATTTTTCTTTATGGCACTATTCATATCAAAAAACATCTTTGATTACCTATAAGCATGTAAAATTTGTATTTCTTAATTTTCCATTTAAATATCACTATACTAAGCACTTTATATATGCATCATGTCAGTTAATACACACACCCATACATACACGCAACTCTAAGGAGAATTTTTATTAGCCACATTTTAAAAATAAAGAAAATAAAGACTAGGAAAAAAAAATAGCAAGTGACAGTTCTGGGACTCTAACCTAAGGCTCAAAAGCAGCTCCTAAACCTAGGATATACTGTCTTTATACCTGGATGCCAACTTACTTTTCAGACTGCAACTCTCCATTGTTCCCTTTCTACCAAAATCTACCTGCATGTCCCTATCCTGTGGCCTCTATGTCTTCCTCTCAAACTATATGAGCTATTTCGGGACCCATCCTAGACCACTGCAGCCCATGTGGCTGGCTCTCTCTCTCTCTCAGACATTTGTTGTCACCATGACTCATTGCTTCTCAACCACATGTCTTCTGTTGCTGTGTCTTTGTCTTATGATGTTGTCCTGTTTGACTCTAGTTAATCAAGTCATGTCCATTGGTGTATAATACTGTCTCATTAACTATATTTGAAAGAAGAAACTTTTCTTATGTTGTTGGATCCATTTCTCACTTGGTCCCCATAGCTCGGTACTTCATTCTTGGCACGTGCTCATTTCATGGATGATGATGTGATTTTGCTTCATGCCTTCTGTCTTCATTGAAATGTGTGTTCTTCATAGATGATGTGTGACTCCTGCCTCTGTGATCTAGCTGTCCCAACAGGGTATAAATTAAGAACTGTGAATAATTCCTAAAGAGGATGCAGGGCAGAAAACATCCAAATGATATCTAATTCTACACCAGGTGTACCTCGGGTTTAATAGTCTGGGACTTTTTATAACTTAAACAAATGAAATGCTAACATTGTAACATTGTATTCCTCGGTTTAAATCTCCTCTTTTATTTCCTTTTTTTTTTTTTTTTTTTTTTTTTGAGACAGAGCCTTAAGCTGTCCCCCTGGGTAGAGTGCCGTGGCATCACAGCTCACAGCAACCTCCAACTCCTGGGTTCAAGCAAGTCTCCTGCCTCCACCTCCCAAGTAGCTGGGACTACAGGTGCCCGCCACAATGCCCGGCTATTTTTTGGTTGCAGCTGTCATTGCTGTTTGGCGGGCCCGGGCTGGATTCAAACCCACCAGCTCAGTGTATGTGGCTGGCGCCTTAGCTGCTTGAGCCACAGGCGCCAAGCCTCCTCTTTTATTTCCTAACATGAAAGTAACCAATGAGATGGACCCTTCCATAGACATTAAAAGCTTACTGAAGCCAAAAAGAAATCACATTAGGCCTGCAGAGAATCCAGCAGCAGAAATAAAATAAATACACAGTATTTTATCTCTTTTAATTTCCCCTTAGTTGAGTTTAATGAAATGTATTTTTGTAAGAGCATCTTTTTAAAAGTATTCTGAATGGTGATAAAGCAATGTTCAGAAAATGGGCAGAAAAATAGTTCTGCCCAGTCTTCAGATTCTAAACCAAACTAAATTTTACACAAAAGTGTTTTCCAAAATGGTATAATCTGTTAATTTGTTAGGAAATTGCCTGGCCAAAAGAGTGAATGAATCATGTGTTCCCTCTATTCACTAATTCATTCGTCCACCCAGACTTGTTCCAGTCTGTCCATTCTCACTACCATGGCCTCACTCTATGACCTCTTGGTTCACTTAGAGTTCTCTGCAACCATCCACTGGGCATCTCTTTCTCTAGGTTTCACCCTTCATCTTGAACCTTCATAGAGCCCAAGAAAGATCTTTCTAAATAATATAAGGTGATTAATATGAAATGTTTTATTTTGAATCAAAAGTTTAGTTTTCTCAAGCAAGAAGTAGTACAACTAATCAAAGTATGCACCTCAACTAGCAACACAATTTTGCCATCTTAAGAGTAGCTTGTGTACACCAGCAGCAAAAAAGGGTGGAGAGCCAGTGGGGACGAAATTGCAAAAGGCATTTTCCACAACTTGTTGAGAGTTGAATATTTTTCCTTGCACAAAGTGTTCCAAAGCCTGGAAGAAGTGGTAGTTAGTTGGCACAAGGTCTAGTCAATGTGGCAGATGACAGAGAGTTTCCAGGTCAGGCTTCTGGAGTTTGAGCAGCACTGTGCAACAATGTTGTCTTGCAAGAGGTTGGCCTGTCTCTGTTGACCAATGTTGGCTAATTGCAAGCATCCTCAAAATTCCATCCATTTGATTACAGGAGACATCCACCATAATCAACTCCTTAGGTTCCATGAAACTGTAGTGGATAATGCTAAACAGACGCCATTAGCTTTTTCTGGTGAATATTCAGTTTGGGACTGTGTTTGGGCACTTCATCTTTATCTAACCTTTGTGATGAACACTTGCAATTGTCCATTGCAAAAAAGAATCCATTTTTCATCACACTGAACAATACAGTGCAGAAATGGTTCGTCTTTCTGTTAACACTACCTCTGCCAGTTTGGAGAGGAAACAAAGTGTAACTGAGTCAAAGAAAGGTAACCCTCAAGGCAATGTCTCTTCTGACACTTGTTTAATTCACATGTGACCCATCTATCCAGCTTCTTTATCTTGGCTATTTGTTTCAAACGGTCCAATATTGTTGAAATAGTGAAATTGCTCCCAACTAATTTATGCTTAGGTTGAGATGGATACACTTCACAGCCAGCTTTCAGCTCATCATTGTGCACCTTGGTCTCAGAATGGAACTTTTCAAACTATCAACGTACTGTGTGTTCATTAGCCACATCCTTCCCAAACAACTTTGTTGATATTTTAAGCTGTCTGCATTGCACTGGTTCCAGGATGGAACTCATCATATTAAAAAAAATGACACCAACTTTTGACTTATGCATGGTTTCACAAAAAATTGCTCCACAAAAAATATTTGAAAGATAATCACAAGCCAAAACATGCATTTGAGAGACTGAGGGCATACCTTCACAATAAAGATAAAACAAGAAGTGTCAAAGTGAAATGTCAAAGGACATCAACTGTCAAACTTAGTACTCAAGGACATTTCATACTTAACAACCTAATGTGTCTAAAAATCTCATCTTCTGTCTTTTAAGCCTCCCAGGTCTTTTTTTTTTTTTTTTTTTTTAGACAGAGTCTCATTTTGTCATCCCTGGTAGAGCTGTGGTGTCATAACTTACAGCAACCTCAGACTCCTGGGCTCAAACGATTTTCTCACCTCAGCCTCCAGAGTACCTGGGACTATAGGCACCTGCCACAATACTATGCTATTTTTAGAGACAGGGTCTTGCTCTGGCTCAGGCTGATTTTGAACCTGCGAGCTCAGGCAATCCACCTTCCTCGTCCTCCCAGAGTGCTGGGATTACAGGGGAGAGCCACCACACCTGGCCTGCCTCCCAGGTCTTCTTCTTACCATCCTGAAGCTTCCTCAAAATAAAGTTTAAGGACTTGTGGCTGGCACACAAGAACCTTTGCCATCTGACTCTTTTTTTCTACAGCTTCATCTCTTTGCACTTAAATTCTTCTTTCTTAAACTCTGGCTTTTAATGTTTAAGAAAAAGTGTCAGTCTTTTCATGCCATAGCCCCTTATGATGCCATAGTGGGACTCAATACGCACAGCTATGTGAAAACCTTAAAGCTCAATCCAATGTTAGTGCACGCAAGAGTTCTAGTTTTCCTATGTAGGTGGACGAACCTTCAATATGTGGTGCTGCTTGTCAAAGCCGCAGTTATCTGAGTCTGATATTTCCCATGAACCTTTTCCCCATCTATAAATCTTTTCCTTAGAAAGGAAAGGCGCCTGGCTCCCTCACAGTGGTTAGCATGAAATCAACAAGCTCTTTAGGGATTTGCCCATCTCCGCAGGACAGAGAACAAATTCCTACTGTTTGTCAGGTTTCTGTGAATTTATATAAACAAGTTTCCCAGACATGAAGGTACAAAACTTAGATGTAGTGATAGAAAAACATCATAGTACAAAAAGGCATTCAATTCTCCTGGAAACAGTGTGCTTATTAAAGGCATAAACGCTAGGTACGTAAAGTTCAGTAATCCTTTTCCTAGGGGCAATAATAGTTTTCACATTACAGAATCAAATGGTTGCTCTTTATTTGAAGGCTGAAAATAAAGTGCCAGTTTGGAGAGGAAACAAAGTATAACCAAGTCAAACACACACATCTAAATGGAGGGTAAGTCCCTTTCCATTCTCAGCAGCCTTCATCCAAATGTACTTACAACACAGCCAGCTTTGACTTTTAATTCTCCCAGGTCGTATATCTTTACCATGGGTTAAGATTCTGGCTTAATCACAGAAACTCGTCAGCTCACTTAATCCTTGGCTACATTTATTGTCCCTGCGTGTCCTAAAGGGAAGCCAAGACACTACGTCCAATTTAGCACCACAGTGAACCTTTGCTTCAGAATCTATCACACCTCTATGCTCTAACATAGCAAAATTGATAAGCAAGAAAATTATATCCAACAACCACTTCCTTAGGAAAGAAACAAAGAGACCATGCTTCCTATACATGATCTTACATACATATAAACAACACTCTGAAGTAGTTCTTTTGGAAAGCAGTAGATTACTGCTACCACATTGCAGCTTAAAACACTGAGCCCAAAAGTGAAATGTTTCTCCCAGGCTCCTGCAATTAATAAATGGCATAACTAGCATATAAACTGATATTCAAATGACATGTTCTTTCCCTTCCATGCCAGCTGCTTCCCAGAAGAGAAGTGTGGACCTGTTGTGACACAGCTTATTTCTAGGAAACAAGAAATCCAGAGGTGTCATTGATTCTCATCAAGTCCTGAGGCCTCCTTCAATTTGGAATAATCAGTTGTTTTCTGCAGAAAATGGGTTTCACATTTTATGGCTTTCATTTCTGTTCCCCAGTGAACATTGTTACTGACCCTCAAAGTTCTAAGGTTCAGCTTTTAGAAAAGATGTTTTTAACTCAATAAATATCACCAGGACAAGCAGAGGCAATGATAGGAAGATATAAAGGTGTAGAAAAGAGATGACCTGAAAAGTCAAAGCACCCCTACTTCCCCACTGCACAATATCTTTAACCTCAAATGAAATCCCTTCTTTCAGCATCGCACTGTGATGTGTAAGGGAATCACCCTTGTATTGTCAGTGCTGATATCACAAGTTCATGCTACAGTCCATAGTGGCATCTTCCATGAACTTAATAACTACTGGCAAATTCAAATGTCAATATTTCATGGAATCAAAGCTCAATGTATCATTGGCCTTTTTTATCACTTAGGTATCTCTCCCCAAATGGCCCTCTCTAACATTCATTCATTCAACTAGGTATCCATTGTGTATGCCCCACCATGGTAGGAAATACAGAAGGCATATCAATGATGGCCCATCACAACTACAACAAAAATCACCTGCTTTTCCTAGCTCTACAATACCTGCACTATCTAACCCCTGTCCTCCTTTTCTATGCTCCAGCAACACTGGGCCTTTATCCTAGATGATCTCTCTGCCTGGAGTGCCCTCGCCCCACCTCTTCACATCTGAGTTTCCCACCATCACTCAGAATTCACCTCAGTGTTACCTCCTCCTGCTACCTCCATCTTAAATAAATTCTCTGCAATATTTCTCTCTTCCAATATTCTTTGGAGCATTTATTAATATAGAAAATAATTTTTAAAGTATTTCATATTTGTTCCATGACTGTAATGTCAACCCTTTGAAGACAGAGAACTTACTAATTTTGTTAGCCACTGATCCTGGGGTCAACAGGATGCTCACTAAATACCTGCTGAATAAAAGAAAAGGCAGAATGAAAACGGAAAGCATCAATGTAGCTGACGTCACAAGATAGTTTTGTTATAAATCTAATGAGATAAATAGAAAATAAAATTCTGACTATTGAAGAACAGTACTGAAAATTGCCTAAGTGATGATTCTATGGCTGGAAATAAAGAAGAAACTAAGGCAGCCTGGTAAATGTATTTATCTAAAGTCTTAACACAAGTATCGTTTATCTCAACAATTCCACATTTAAACCTCCATACTAGAGATATGCTTCTATGTGTTTACAAATAAGTATACACAGGCTATCTGTGGGAGCGTTGTTTGCTATAGTAACGAACAACAAAATCTAAATGTCCTTTAGTAGGGAGATGGTTGAAATAAATATTAGTAATTTTCATACCATGAACTATAAGGCAGATCTTAAAATGAAAAATCTCACATATAATTTCAATATACAATCTTAGTCCCAAAACAACAATAGCAAAGACAAAACCAAAAGTAAGTGGCCTAATAATTCATATAGGATGATGCTGTTTAATACATTTTTTAAAAACCCATCCATTTGCATATATGTTCATAGGTAGGTAGCAAAAGATCTTGGAGGTTATTCACCAAATTGTTAGTGGGGTCAAATTCTGAGAGGAGATGAGACCACAGAAGTGGAAAGCGTGTGTAACAAGACTCTGATGTTTTATTGTAAATACTATTGTATTGATTGAATCTGAACTTTTAACATCTTAACTTAGGAACCAATTTAATTTAGATAATGGAGGATAGTTATCTCACTTGTATATAAATTAAAATTTTAAAAGATATTAGTCTCATGACATCTACTCAACACAAGTTGTCAGAATATGATAAAATTTCCCAGGCAATTCTATCCCCTAAAGCCACAAAATACTTAATATTTTTGAGAAGCAAAGCTTACATTAAGAGCATTTATCTACAATCCAAAAGGACTCTCCATTCCAGATTTTCTAAGATGTTAAAATGAATTATACAACAGTTTCCATCATACTGGCAGGGGTAATATTTTGTACGATTCAAACATTTTAACCTGAAAAGACTTCTCATTTTCTACACTATTTTCTTCCCACATTAGATTCAATAATTTAAGAAAGGTCACTCCTGGACAAAGGGTCATAGAATTGTTCCAGCATCTTGGCCATCTACTCTCCCATGTTTAGGAAACACGGTGAAGTTCATATTAGCCCGCCCACGTTGAAAGCTATGACTCAAATGTTGCCAGCTGCAATCAAACTCCTCCATCCAAACTTCTGCACCTTTCAAGACAACAGAAGTCTAACTCTTTGGAGATAAGAACAGGAAAAACACCTAGAAGTCACTTTTCCATGAGCCTGATGTTCCCTGAGAAGAAAGACAAGCTGGTGGTACTTTCTCAACTTTTCAGATAATTACCACTGGCTTGAAAGGAAGAGAAATTTGTGTGTAGCTGGAAAAATCCACACACTACCATAGACATGTGTGTAGAATATCAATTGTTAAGGATGTCTCCCTTAAAGACTGTGTTGCTAGGTGGTGGATAAATAAAAACAAACAAGATTGCAGAGGAACCGAGTCTGAACATGACTTCTTGGACAGGGAAACCAGTAAAATGCCAGTTTTAACATGCAAAGTTTACTTGCATTTCTTTCACTTGCCTTACACAAAAACAGGTATAGAAAGTGGGAGACCAGGAAGAAGAGAAGGAGTTTGTTTCCAGGGTAGGGTTCATAGGAAAGGCTTGAACCTATAGCACAAGCATCCACGTATTTCTTCCTTTGTAGCGTGTTCTGTGGAATGGCCTTAGACCCTTGATACGCAAACCAGATATTTGTTCAAAACCTATGCTTTGCAGACTTACCCAGAAGCCTCATAGCTTCCTACAAAGTTGGTCAGGTGAGTCTACCTTCACACTAGTAGGTTCACACACGTATGCAATGTTGCTGTCTTAGACTGCTCCCCATTGGCTAGAGGAGAGACATCAATTTCCTAGGTAGTCTGGTATTTAAGACTTCCCCCATTCACACCCCAACAACCTCTCCAATGGTAAATGCCACTGCTCCCTGATGGAAATGAATTGCTTCACCATCCAAACTCGTGGGTTCACTATCATCTCCTTCAATCTCCAGGCACGTGCTCCACTTGCCCGTCTGCGGTGTGTTCCTGGCACCTCTTTATCTTTCCAAAGCTGATCAGTCTTCAAGAAATTTCTCAAGTCTTGCCTCCTTCAGGAGAATTCCTAGCCCGCTCTAGCCTAAGGGACTCTTTCCATCCCAGTGTGTATTCTCTGTGGCCTGAGTGATAGCCTGCCTGCACAGTTCATTTTATTGTTACCTGTTTTTCTGTTCAAGCTGACTATAAATTCCTTAAGGACAGGGACCATGAAATATTCATTCACGTTTTTATCTCCCTCGGGGCCTAACACCTCACCAGTGTTTAGTAAATGTTTGTCGGTGGCTTTATAGAGATGGTGAAGGCAGAGACGCTGTACTGCAGACAGGACAGCTGCTGAAACGAATGCAAGGCAGCGGCTGCAACTGTCTGGTCTCAGCAGGAGCTGCTCCTTCACACAGGTGCTCTGGGACTCAGGCTGGCCCAGCTCTGCCACCTTCAACAACTGTCTTCCTGGGTCAGTTAAATGGCCTCTGTCCCATCCAACAGGAAGAAAGAAAAAAGTGATGGTGCAGCCCCAGAGACTTTTTTGTAGAAAGTGAGCAGGAACTTGCACACATCGATTGTGAGCACATTTCTTTGCCTAAGACCCAGCTGCAAGGGGGACTGCAAGGGGGACTGCCTAAGACCCAGTTGCAAGGAAGGGCAGTCCTGCGTTAGGCAGCTGCAACTCTGTTATTTGGGAACTAGGGGGAAAGGTTTCGGTGAGCGAGCAGCCTCCTCACCACGGACACTCTGAACACTCACCCCATCTGCACAGCTCGTGAACTTTTTCAGCAATTGAGAACGTGTGTCTCTCTCTGCGCTAGAATCAGGCTTCTGACACAATGCTAGCCCAACCTGGAAACCCAGTGTAATCTGAGAATAAACTTTAATTCACCTGCCCAAATCACATCTTGGAGTGGCCAAGAATCACAATTTTGAGCTAGCCTCCAAGCAAAGGCAGCTCTCCCTCTCTCTACCCTCTTTAGAAGGGGAGAAAACTCCTCACCCTGGACTTCTCCGTGGGAGCCCCAGTGACAGATGACTCTGGTCCACCACCTCACATTCCATCTGCTGTCTCATCAAATGTTTGGGACAAGTGAGGAGTTCCTCTGCTGCCAAGCGTTAAAGAGATGACAAAGTCCTATGCCTTTCTCTTGACCATACCGTCACCAGCGTCACGCTCACACACTGATCTGCACAACAGATTTCCCCAACCAGTCAGTGGTCCCAGCTCACTCACACACCTTCAGAAGTTATCTAACACCCAATTTTAATTCAACTGTAAAACACTTATCTGTTGCTCACCTGTGACTTGGTAAGTAGGGCTCCGGCCCCATATACCAAAGGTGGCGGGTTTGAACCTGGCCTTGGCCAAACTGCAACAAAAAATAGCTGGGCACTGTGGCCGGTGCCTGTGGTCCCAGCTACTCAGGAGGCTGAGGCAAGAGAATTGCCTAAGCCCGAGAGCTGGAGGTTTCTGTGAGCTGTGACGCACAGCACTCTACCGAGGGAGACAAAATGAGACTCTGACTCTAAATAAACAAAAACAAAAACTTATCTGTCACATATTATGAGCAAAGCACTCTTAGATACTGAGACTTTAAAAAGCCACATAGTTCCTTTCCTGAAGTTGTTTAGAAGCCATAAAGAAGACAGACATGAGTGAGTAACCAACTCTCCCACAAACAATCAGGCCATGTAACTCAAGCTACAAGCAAAGTGCTGGGAGATGGTGCACACAAGAGGAATCAGCTCTAATCAGATGGCTAAGGGATAGCTTTAAAACTTATTTAGATACAAATGTTTCCTGGGGGAGGTGGCATCTGAACAAGACCTCAAGGGATAAGTAGAATTTTAATAAGCGGCAGAGGCAGTAAGAAGAGTTCCAGAAAGAGGCAGGGGGTGAGCAAAGGATGGAGGGTGCAAGAGCATGTGGGACGGCAGCAGGAGTCTGCTGGGACCGGGGTGTGGGGTGCAGGGCGCAGATGGAGGACTTGGGTTTGAAGAACTTGGGTTCCTCCACTTTGTGGGAAGGATTTTGAGTGTGTACAAAAGCCTAAACCGTCAGGACTAGCAATAACCAGGGATGTCAGAAGAGCCCAGGGGCCTGATCAATTCCTTAGAGGAGGAAGACCGCCCTGCCAATTGTGGGATGATGAGATAGAGGGACAGGGAGACCAGCAGACACTCACAACAGCGAACATTCATTGAACACTAACTAACCCAGCACCATGATAAGTACTTCATATGAATTCTGTGATTTAAGAGAAACATTCTATTACTTTTCCATGTTTCATAATGGAAGTCATCCACCAAGTGCAAAGGCAGGATTTGACCTTGGTGTGTCCTAACTGCAGAGGCTGAGTGCTCTGCCAGGGTAACCATAACCCCACAACGCTGCTGACATGGCCACAGTTCAGTGCAGAAGGACAGTGGTGGAGAGAAGGCACTGAACAGCTGTGCCAGGGAAGGATCAAAAGAGGGCTGTAAGCATTGTGACTTGAAGGAGCATGGCTGCAGAGAGGGAAGGGATAAAAACTCTGCTCAGACCCATTGGGTTTGGAGTGGCTAGGAAGGAAAACTGAGGGAATGCAAATCATTCGGGAGAGCGCTGGGTCCAGGAATTATGAAATACTCTCAGACAGTGGCACGTCCTGGGGGTCATACTTGTTGATCTCATGTCTTTTAGCTAAGCACAAGAAAACCAGCAGCATGGGAGCAAACACGGCAGGAAAACAAGTAGCTGCCTGAGCGTGCTCTAGTCTACTGATTTGGAAGGAGCATTCAACTTGATCGACTGGCTTGCATTACACTGACAGCAAGAAATCCTTTTGGCCAAGGAGAATTTGGTTCAACGTTAAAGGTACAGTATGTGTTATCGCTTTGCATACCAAAATATTCATATATCTTGGGAAAGTATCAAAAATTGTGTTTTTCCTTTCAAAGAGTGGAATGTAAAATACCCACTAACTCCTCCTGGATGGCGCCTGGGTGAATGTACCCCTTGTTATTTTGTTTAAGCTGCTAAATATCTATTAGAGTAAAATTATGGGCTCTTTGCACGTGGAGTTTCCACTTGTAGCTTCCTGAGGACTAAAGCAGTAAAGCAGTAAAAGTGCTTGGAGCTTCCCTACTGCAAGGCAGGTCCACTCAGGCCAGTGGGTGCCTAGCCAGGGCTAATAGTCCCTAAGAGAAACCATTTCATCTGTGTACTAACCCAGAGGGGGTCACAGAAACAGGAAGATAGCCCCAATATCGAATAGATAAAATGACAAATCAAAGCCACCTGCTAATGCTAGACTTTGTTAGAAACCTCAAGACACTAGCAATTCTAACTACCCAAGGCAGTCCCTCAATGACCTTCACTTTGACCTTCTCTCTGACTCTCTCCAGAAACAAACAATCCACCCATTTTCAAAGTCAGGATGACTCCTTGCTCTTTAAGCTCTTTCCACTTACCGGCAGTGTCTTTTTCAAGATTTTCAGGTGAGCCACCTGGTGTCCTTTGCTAAGCCATGACTAGAAGTGGGACAATTCAAATGCTTTATAAAAACAAAACAAAAATATCCCTTTATTCAGCTGTACTAACTTTCTCACCACGTACCATGAATAAACACAAGTAAGATGTTAAGGTCAACAGCTTTATCAAAGCACAGAGCTGTCAGGCTCTAGGGGAGGATATTTGCCAAATCAGAATGTATAAACTTTTAGTATAGAAACTAGAACAGGAATTAAGCCCATATCACTCAAAAAGAGCTGAATGCATCTGAAACCAAAGCACTCTGTCAGCCACCTCCATTTGCTCCAGGCGCTGATGCCTTGATTAGCTATGCAAGAAGCTACCTGCTATTTTAGAATTATATGAAGTCACCTCGGGGTATCTACAAGCTTCTCACGCACAAGGTACTGACTTTTTTCCCCCTCCTTCTTCTTGGCTTAAAGCGCAGTTGTTGCTACATTCAGGTAAGTATTATATCACAGATTGTTATTGCATAAGCTGTCATTAAAGCAGCTCACCTTCTCACAGAAGAATCAGTCTGCAAACAATAATGGTTCATTGCTAAACCCCCCTAAGACTAAAAGACAACCAGCATTTTTTTAATGTAAGTATTCCCCTAAAAGATTAGAGAGCTGAAAGCTTAATTTCTAAAAAGAATTTTTTTTCATAAGAGAGAACATTCCCTCCACCCCATCCTGTTTTAAATAAGTTACCTTCGCTCCTAAAATAGTAACTAAATTTATAGGAACAAAAGAATAGCTCCCATGATAGGTTTCTACCCACCGAGGCTGCCAGTGTACATGGTATTACAGAGATCGTGCCGCTCGACGTGTTTCTACCTGCGGTACATAGATTTTGTTTTGATACTAGACTGTTTAAAAACATGTGAGAAAGGGGGAATATGAATATAGAGGACAGACAGCTCAGCCTTCAAAAGCTGAGGTTAATAAGGGCTTTTGTAGACTTTCCCAAATAAATACATTACACTGCTAACCTTTGACCTATATGGTCCTTAATCTTTCAGCCCCAAGCTTCTGGGAAGGGTGTAACGATTTTGGCAGACCGATCCGTGCCAAAAAGAGAGCTGAACACTCACTACGGTTTAGACCGAAACCACCTTAATTACTCACCTTTCATCTCCCCAGATTTCCAGTGGGTAACTATTCCAACTGCTCTTAGGACCTCTCAGGCTAAGATTACCTTCCCCCACAAAACCTGACTATTTCATACAAAGAAGAAAAACGCAGATTTCTGCTTCTGCTCAGTTAGCTCAGAGGCATTTCCCAGCCCTAACTCCTAGTACCAACCAGAAAATGTATTGCTCGGAATCTGAGTCTCCATCTGACCTGGACACAGATTGGAATCCTTTCAACTAGCCCTGTGCTTGTTCCTGGCTGGTGTTAGCATGTATGGTCTGTAAGTCCAATCTGCCCTGAGGCCTTAATAAAACCTCCCTTACCGCACATACAATTATTAAGCGTGCAATTTATATTTTCAGGTGCAACATTTTCTCATGCAAATCTCTTTGACCTGAAGTAACTGAATGCACCTTAGAAACAAGAAATTATTGCTTACTCAATAGATCCATAGTAAACACCCTCAGCTACATCTTGTTCTCCCTTCCTTTAAATGCCCACGGCTTTATTAGACATATCTGAAACCACGGCCAACCTCTCAGGGCCTATCATAGATGAACTGAACCACAACTATGCCATGGGATTAGCTTTTGTGTTTGTGGCTTATACCAATAAAGGTGAGTGAAACCCCAAGAGTTCCAGTTTTGTGACATGAGGACACATGGATGGTTAATGGTTCTGACCCAGCTCATTCTGATCACATAATTTATAAAAAATGGATAGAAAATAGTTACTGCTACATGTAATATTTCAAAACTACACCAAATGCTCTAACTCTGCAATCAAACTTCCAGTTGATTAGTGAAAGTTTGGGAAGATGGTGGGGGCTTAGAATTGGAGACTTCATTCTACCATGGAGTTAAGTATCCCTGGGCACAGCCAAGGGACCGGGACAGGATTTTTTCTGAGTATTCTGGAAAGATTATCCAGGCTAGCCCTTATAGGGACTAGTGATTAGTTCTCGATGGCAGGCATATAATTCTAAAATGCAAGGGCACTTTTCTAGCCCTGGTGCTGGGGCCCAGGAACCTTCAGTGGCGGGTCTGTGACCTCTTCTTCTAGCTCCAGGGAACAATAGGTGAAGGTCCTTGGAAGGCTCCTCTTGTCCTGGGAATCAAAGAGAACACTTTGCCATTGGCTAATTGCTTCTTTATTCACTCAACAAATATTTACTCACAGTATACTAAGTTCTTGAGTACACGCATCATTACACTGGAAACACACTATAACAGGAAACCCGGGCTAAATAAATTCGAGTTTCCTTCTTTCTCCTCTCTGGGTAAATACATTGTAATTGCAAACAACTAACTGACAAGTGATTGTTTGAGGACTGCCTTTAACTAGATTCAAACTGTAACACAAAGGGTGAAGAGAGACTTCGAAGGGTTGATTTGTATTTCAATTTACCTCATTTGCAAATGGATAATGATAACCAGAATTAAGGTAAGACACCTTTCTGGACCTGAAAAGTAAAACTTCTTGTGCTGTTTGAACAGTAGTCTCCTTATCATATTTCTTCTTTTTTTAATTAACTGATGAGATCAGACAACATATTTCTTGACAGAGTATATTATTAAATTTAAAAACAAACAAACAAAAAATTATAACTAAATATTTTTTTCTCTTCACTCTTCAGGTGTAACCTGGCCTATATAAATTATTTCTTCTTTAATGTAAAGAAAAACATGATAAATTTGATCAGTAGCCTTTTATTACAAAACCAACAGGTAATAATTACCTAGGTGACTCACAATGAGGTGTAGAGCTGTTCTTGGGCTATCTGAAAAGGAAGAAAAGTTCATTAAAGTTCACTTCTAGAGAACTGAAATCCAAAAGCTGAAGTTTTCAAAACTTGTCCAGTTTCATTTTCTTTAAAATCTCCTTCTCACCACGATTTTGTGAGCACATGGTTACATGAGTCATGTTAAGAGGAGCAGATTAGTTACAAGGTGGGAATCACGCTATTCTCCTGTTTGCTGCAGACTGAAAGGGGTTGAGTTACAAGTGTTTATTATTTCTCAAGATGTACCATCACATAAACACAAATGGGAAATTCTCGGAGTGGATGGCCAAGAACAGGGACCCCCCAGAGGTGAGCCTTCCACTGGTCTGCCTGGCATCTCGTCTCTCCCCCACAGCAGGGCAGCCTCTCATGTAAGGTGTCACTTCTTTAGCTGAAATGAAGGGGGAGGGACCAAAGGCTAAAAGAGAATAAAGGGTCATTAGGTAAACACTCGCTAGCTGAAGTCCTTTCGAAAATGGATCGAGTATCTTTAATCCTGCATTCTGGCCTCCAGATGATTTATGGCTCTTATTTTCTTTTCTCTCTTTCCTTGTAACGCTTGCCAAAGTAGACTTTAACTCTGCCTTGAAGCATGCACACAGCAGAGTTCTATCTTCCCTGATGAACCGGATTCGTGCCAAGTGAAAGCTTTAATGACAAAATTATGTTCTGAAAAAGGGACAAGGTGATAGTTTAAAAGGCTAAGAGAAACCCCACAGAGTGTTCTCTCAACTGTCAGAGTTTAAGAAATTAAGACCTAGGCCATAATCCTCCCTCCACACCTCTGTGCTTTGCCCTGCCCTGCCCCAACCCCGGTTATAGTAGCAAAACTGCTCATACATAGAGACTGATTTGATTTGCTGGGTAGGGTGTCAGAACCCGTGCCCTCACATCCTTCGATGGTGCTTTAAAGGACAAGGAATTATTTATCTGCCTTCTCTAATCCTCCCCATCCCTCAACCATGAACAGTTTAACCTTATGCTGAATTTTGAAGTTGGTAAAATGTGTCTTTGGCACCCAGTCACCTTCATTTCCGATCTGTTCTCTATCCCCTCCCACTCCCAGACTTCCAGAGCTTTGTGCCACCCTGGCTCCTGTTAAGGGTGTGGATAATGTAATTGCAAGAAGCCTTCCTTTTGTTGTTTTTCTCATGCCTGCAATTATAAGAGAAGACTCCCAAATTTCTTATTCCACCCCAGAACTTTCTACTAAGTTGCACAGCTACATATTAAACAGTTTATTGGATATCTTTGCAGGAATCTGCAACAGATATCTCTCCTTATACACCTGATCTATCTGACTAGTGGTGTAGTCTTCCTCCCCCATCACCCAAGTCAATAGCCATAGAGAGGGGCCACACTCTATTCTTCCACTACCAAAGTAATTTTTAATTCCTGCCTAATCTACCTTTTATTCAATTCATCAAGTATTTATGGAGTGCCTACTCTACCCCAGAAACTATTCTGTTCTCTTGGGATAAATGAGCAAGAAAAACAGGAAAAGATATCTGCCATCTTGGAATTTACATTTGAGTTTTAGGAGACGATTCAGAATGATGGTGATGGTGATGATGATGATGAATAAGTAATGTATATAATCTCTTAGAAAATGAGAAGTGCAATGGAAAAACATTTTAAGGTAGATCAAAACTAAGAGGATTGGGAAGGCCAGTAAGGATAAGCAATGGGTAGTGGGGGATGAAATTTTAAGCAAAGAGGACAGATAAACTTCATGGCACTGTGATATTCAAGCCTGAGGTCTTCAGCCAGGATGGAATCAGAAAGAGAAGAGTGTTCCTGGCAGAGGGGACCACTGGTGCATAGGTTCTACAGTGGGAATGCTCCTGATGTATCCTGGAAAGATCACGGAGACCAATGTGGTTATGGCAGAAGCAGTTAAAGCAGTGTGAGACCTGTACTCAATTCCTAGTACCCTGAAACTGGGAGATTAACAATCATGGACCCACATGACAGAAAATCTCAAACTCAAGAAGAGGACAGGAAAAGAGAGGGTTTGGTAGCTTCATACCCAATTGGGTACAATATAAAGATATAGGGAACCCTCCCTGGGTGTAGGACATAACTATAACTCTAATTTTTACCTGTCTGGAGTAAATTATATAACCTAATGGTTTGTACCCATATATTAATCTGAATTTATTTTTTAAATGAAAATAAAAAAATAAAGGAGTGTGAGAATCATGTAAAGAGAGATAAGAGGTGGGCCAGATGGTGTCAGGTCCTATGCTTCACGGTAGGAAGATTGACCTTTACCCTAAGTCTAATGGTAGGAGCAAGAAGAGTGGTAGGAGATTATATTTGACTAAATAAAAGAATTAGTCTTAGCTGGGCATTGATCGTGGTGGGTGCCTACAGTCTCAGCTACTCAGTAAGCTAAGGGAAGAGGATTGCTCAAACCCAAGAGTTTGAGGTTGCTGTGAGCTATGATGCCATGGCACTCTACCCAGAGTGATAGAGTGAGACACTGTCTTTAAAAAAAAAAAAGGTTTATTCTGGCTACTATATCAAAAACTGACTTTAAGGGAGCAAGAATAGCAGCAAGAAGATCCATGTGAAAGAAAGATAACATAAGTTATCATAAGTCAAAGTGTTTTCAGCAGAGGTTATAAGAAGTGCCAGGTTCTATGTAAATTGTGAAGAAAAGTCCAACACGATTTCGTCTTCCTTTTTGTTTTGTTTTGTCTTTATGTTTTGAAATAATTTTAGACTTACAGGAATGTTGCCAAAGAATGCAGATTGTTCCCATATATTCTTTACTGAGCTTCCCTCCATGTTAACCTCTATAACTTTTATGTGATGTTCAAATTTGGGAAATTAACATTGATATAATAGTATGAGTAAATAACAAACTGTATTCAATTTCTCCTTTTCCCCCAATGTCCCTTTTCCTTTCCAGTATTCAGTCCAGGATTCACATTGTATTTAGTAGTCACATCTCTTTAGTTTCCCCCAAACTGGGACAGCCACTTCCTCAGTATTTCCTTGTGTTTTATGACATAGACATTTTTTGATGAGTAATGATTGGTTATTTTGTAGAATGCCCCACAATTTGGGTTTGTGTAATGTTTTATCAAAATTGAATTATATTTCTGGCAAGAATATTACAGAAATGATATGCATTCTTCTCAATGTATCATATCAAAATATGGATGGGTCCTACTAACTGGTGAAATTAACTTCCAGTGAAATTTCTTGACAGATTAAAATATGGGAAATAGGAGAAAAAAAGCAGTCAAGAATGACTTTAAGGTTCTTGGTTATTGTTCCCCATCTTCAGTGGTAGAGCAATAGGTGAAACATGTTAAGTTTGAGGTGTCTGTAAGATATCTAAATCAAGATATCTAACCCATTCTGAAGGGTTTCAAGTAGTTGGCTGGATATGTAAGTTCAGAATTTGGGAGAGACATCGAGCTAGAGAAACAAATTTAGTAATTAACTACATATACACTGTAAGACTAAATAAGTCACAAAGGGAGAAGGTAAGGACAGAGAAGTAAAGAATAAGAACTGAGTCCTTGTTAGAAATATGATGAGAGGAAAAGAAACTGCCAACCATATTTATAAATGGCAGCCAGTAAAGTGGCAGGAAACCCTCTTAATTGATTCCTTTTCATCTCCTCACCATCTTGATCCTCATGGTCTAACCTCAGTCAGTTTCCTTAGAATATTGTCTATCCCACTGAGATTCAGTTTCTAAATGGAAAAGGTGTTTAGCTTAGCTTCTAATTTGTAAGCACATTATGAAAAGAAGGGCAGACTATACTTGTAAGTTGTTTTGCAGAGCCTGGTACATGGTAAATGTTAGCTATTATTGTTATTATTCATTTTTTGCCTGTGCATATCTTAATAGCTAAGACCATTTTGTTTTCTTTTATTCCAGTACCTTGAACTACACTGGTATATCATTAATGCTCAATAAATGATTTTTGAATGAATAGAGAAAAGAAGGGAAAAAATTAAGGGTACTGTTTAACCTAAAAGATTGAATTTTTATGAAATTTCAAACATAGTGGCACTTAGGATAAAAGAGAATTTTTTTGTTTTCTTTCTTTTTCAGAGAGTCTTCCCCAAGGCCTCTCAGAGGATACCACCTATATGACCATCTGGGTCTCTTGAGTGGAAAGGAGCTGCCACAGAGCAAGGCCAGCCTTGCCTAAAACTTCCTCTCACTCTATTTTCTCAATTTTCATGGGCCAAATCCATTTCTCTCATTAGTGATAACAGTCAAGAATGACACTTAACTATTGATAGCTATAATAGAAGGACCTGGTTGACCTTGTCCATGGTTGACCTTGCACAAGTTAATCTTTTTTAACCCCTGTGGTTATACTTTTAAAAAAAGAAAGAAAGAATGATCAAGGGATGTGATGCACCTTTGGGGGTGGGACACAAATACAAGAGAGTCCTTATCTAACAAAAACAATCAGTATAACCTGGTTCTGTGTACCCTCAATGAATCCCCAACAATTAAAAAAAGAGGGAGATGATGCCTTTTCCAGTATAATACAATGAGTGAACAAGACCGGCTCTTGAGGTCATCTCTTTTTTTGTTTTGTTTTGTTTTGTTTTAATTTCCTTACCTATAAATTCTCAAAGGTCCTTTATTAGTAGATAATAAAGTGATAAGTGATTATAAGTCAAAATTATGTCTACTGTCCTATGATGAGATGGCTAAGTCATCATGTAGATGGACCACACACCTAGTGAGCACTCCATATACGGAGGACACAGGCCTTATCCAAGGTTTACAGTATTAAATCTCGTTGTAGTTTTATGGAATAAGTGTGTTAATATCAGTAATATTTATGAATTTATAGAACAAACATGGAGACCCAAATTCTTATGATCCAGAGGATGCTTTTTCCACTGCACCATACTGAAAAATAAGGGAGAGAATCTGCTTCTATGAGAAGAAAAAGCACTCAGATGGCCTTCAGGTGGGGAAAAAAACACAAGTCTGTGTGTTTTGCCATGTGGACAAACTCCTGGATGATTCTAGTATTATATTCTTTTGAATATCCATTTTGAAACTTTAATTTCCAGGAAAACTTCAACCTCTTAAAACCAGGAATTCATGCCGTAGACGCATGGTTTTTCCCATTGGGTTATTGTTACAAACGTGCTTGTTTTCAATGTTTTCACTTTGGCCAACATGGCACCTTTAATTTTTTTTGTGCAAAGGGGGAAGAAGAAAGACTGAAAAACTCAAAAACACCCATATTCTAAGTTTCTAACATAGGGAGCAATACAACTGGAACCCAACTAATAAGAAGCTTTTAGTAATCACTTTTCTTTTCTTTTGTTTTGTGTTTCTACGCCCCATTTTACAGAGAAAGGAGGAGATCCCTGGAGAACTCTTGCACGTGTATGTGAGAGATTTAATCTCTCCATCAAAAAGGCAATTTCTAGAGTAAATCCCAGTCTATGTGCATTTGAGGCTCAATTAGCTATACCTTCTATATCTACATTTACTTAACTACACAATGAGAATTCTTATCTTTAATCATGACCTGGGGGCACTGCGAGATAATCATTAAATGTGTTCACTAAACTGTACTTACTAGGGCAGAAAATTGGAATAACATACTTCAGAAAGATTTTTTTTTTTTAACAAAGGTTGAAATTACAAAATGGTTTTCTATTTAATCTTCAGGTGATTAAAAAATTTTTTTACTGTATCACACCACGGCAGTTTGGGATGGAAGATAGCATAAAATGATAAGCGTTTGTATCCATGTCCTTTTAGTGAACATTCAGTGCCAGGTGTGTTGTTATATAAAAATAAATATGAAATGCCCTATTGTTTAGAACAGGGTGAGCAAACTACTGAATGTGCTCCAACCCTGTGTTTATATGGTCCGTGAGCTAAGGGTACCTTTTATATGTTTATATTTTTTTCCTAGTAGGCTGTTTATTTATTTGTTCTATTGGTGGGGGATTCATTGAGAGTACAAAGGAGCAGGTTATACTACTTGCATTTACTAGGTAAAGTCCCTCTTATCATTGTGTCCCACCCCCAGAGGTGTGTCACACATCGTGTTTTTATATGTTTAAATGGTTGGAGGAGGAGAGAAATAAGAAAAATATTTTGTGACATCTGAAAACATATGACATGCATGAAATTCAAATGTCTGTGACCATAAATAAAGCTCTGTGGAAACACATCAGCCATGCTCATGCTATCCCCTTGTATCTGTGGTTGCTTTCACCCTGCCATTGCTGAGTGGAGAGGCTGAGGCAGACACCACTTGGTTTGCCAAACCCGCCACAGAACAAGTATGCCAACCTTTGCTTTGAAGGTTACAATCTAGAGTGGGACAGAGGGATACATGTAGACAATTAACATGATTAGTTCTGTAGTAGAGGTAACAACAGGAATAGTTATGCCTTCTACATAGAGAAGTCCAAATTTAATGAATATATTTAATGACAATAAAGATGTTAAAATGAATTAAAAGGGAGACCAAGCCTGAAGAATCTGAGTGGACACCACCACTTAGGCTACTTAACTTGAGTGATTTTTTTGTAAATGCCTATATTAAAAACAGACCTTAAGGTCAACCCATCAGAAGTAGTCAATAAATTTATGATCGTGTAACTGGGGACTTTCTGGTGGGAATAGACTAAATAGTCTAAACAGACTGTGTGTTTATAATTAATCAAATGTTTTTGCTTTACTTCTGTGTTCGTGCTATAAACCTTCCCCCACTTTCGTGTTCCCTCCATGAAGCTCCCGAACGACTTCTGGTTTGGAGCTACCTCACTCATGAATCATTGTTTGCTCAAATAAATGCTTAAAAAAAAAATTGGGATCGTGCCTCAGTTTACCTTTTTGACCAAGGCAATGAAGGTGATGAAAGGGATTCTAAGTCAGGATATGGAGAATGGACATCTAGCACAGGGACAAAGAATGACAAACCTATGGCATGTCTGGGAGGAGTTCTATCAGGAGTGTAGAAAGAAGTGGGAGATGAAACCAAGAAAGCACACGAAACCAAATTAGGATTTCAGATCTACTCAGGAATCAGTTGTCTCTTGTAAATAATGGTCATTAAAGATTTTTTAGTACTTGATCAGATCTGTGTTGCAGAAAGATAGCTGTAGACTAGTAGGAGGGTGGAGACAGGAGAAGAGCTGAAAGAAAGAAGTAAAAGCTGAGAAGCCAGATGTATTGCCACCACCCAGCTTACAGATGATTATCTGACCCAGGAAAATCAGTCACCGGAGGAGGAGGGTGGGGTGAGAGGTTGACAGGTGCAAAAGTGATTCTGCCTGAATGGGTGAGTGACTAGAGAAAGAGAGAGAGAGAGAGATGGAGCTGAAATGACACTATAGGGAATTTCTGGACTGAAAAAAATGCCATCTGAATACAGCTTTCTTGGAGGAAAACTCCTTGTTTTTCTCATTTATTGCTCTATCCTAGCATGTTAAACAATGCCTGGATCTTAGAAGATGTTCAATTAAAAAATTGCTAAATGAATGAATCAATCAATCAATGCCACAAAGCAAGACGGGAAACCAAGAGAAGTAATTTTGATAGAAACTATTGGCGGTTTCCATTCCCTCTTTCAGTAGAGATAAGATAATAAGCTCCACTTTAGATGAGTCAGGTTTGGGTGCCTGCAGACATCGGGGTAGAGGATTCCAGGAAGGTATTTGGAAATACGGGCCCAGTGCTCAGCCAAGAGACCCTGATGACAGTGAAGGTGCCCCACACGGAGTTGCTAGATGAATCAGCAGAGTGGATGACAGATGTCCAGTTGCTGTTTTTTTGAATATCCCACCTGGATGCCTTTTCTTTGTATTAAACTATCAAATAATCCTATTTAATTGAATAGACACTGCACATCACAGCCGGGGTTCACCATCCTAAATGAAAGACTGAGCGCCCACCCTGCTGTTATCTAGCCTTTTCAATGCTATAAATATACTAATTGGAAGAGAAAGGACAGTAACTCTATTTTAAGCACCATTAAATGATTTAATGTCTTCCGCTATGCAACACTACAATAAAGCAACATTATAGTTATATTAGTATTCAACAATTGCACCACCAAATTTGAAACCGAGTCGAGAAAATAAAACAGGTACAAAATGATCAGGGCATTGCCCCTAGAATTTGCTTTCCTTGTGATGTTAAGCATACAGCAAACAAAAACCCTTGATTGTATCACAGCTCTATGCGCAAAAACTTGTTGCCACTCGTTTCCACCAGTTGAAAACTGAAGCAGAACTCCCATTGCCCGGTCCAGGTTAGCTGAGTGTGGGTTATCCACAAGGTGAGCCTGCCTGGCAGAAGGCTCGTGAAATTTGGCTTCCTTTTCCCAAGATGTGATAGTTGCTGGTGTCTGGGAAACATAGCATTCTGAAAAGTGAAATACGTTTTGATACTGCTAGACTTCCTGCTCTTTTTTTTTTTGAGACGGAGCCTCAAGCTATCCCCCTGGGTAGAGTGCCATGGCATCACAGCTCATAGCAACCTCCAACTCCTGGGCTCAAGCGAGTCTCCTGTCTCTGCCTCCCAAGTAACTGGACCACGGGCGCCCACCATAACACCCGGCCATTTTTTGGTTGCAGCCACCATTGTTGCTTGGCGGCCCAGGCTGGGGATTTGAACCCGCCACCTTAGGTGTATGTGGCTGGCGCCTTAGCCGATTGAGCCACAGGCGCCGAGCCAAACTTCCTACTCTTTAATCCAGTAGTATACCTTGAACATTTTCAAGAAAAGGATTCAATGCGTTCCTAAACTGACTTGGCCACAGAGTAATTTTATTCAAAGAATCTCACAGAAGTAGTCCACCATGGAACCCACATATAGGAAACAAT
>CAUYQV010188116.1:0-17874 GCA_963574575.1 Galagoides demidoff
GTACACCTAAGGTGGCGGATTTGAGGCGGAGGCAGGAGACTCGCTTGAGCCCAGGAGTTGGAGGTTGCTATGAGCTGTGATGCCATGGCACTCTACCCAGGGGGATAGCTTGAGGCTCCGTCTCAAAAAAAAAAAAAAGAAAAGAAAAGAAAAGAGTACTAGGGCAGTGCCTGTGGCTCAAAAGGGTAAGGTGCCGGTCCCAAATGCCAGAGGTGATAGGTTCAAACCCAGCCCCCGCCAAAAAAAAAAAAATACTGCAAAAAAAAAAAAAAGAGTATTGTAGCAGGGTGGCACCTGTGGCTTAAAGAAGAAGGGTGTGGGCCCCATATGCCGGAGGTGGCGGGTTCAAACCCAGCCCCAGTCAAAAAAATGCAAAAAAATTTTTTTAAAAAGTACTGTCATGGCCTCTAATGATCTACTGATGATGCCCATGCCCTTGTATCAGCCCCTCCCATCCTCAAAGGGGGTCACCTATGTAACCAATAGGTTAGTGAGGAAATGGCTGGGTGCAGTGGCTCACTCCTGTAATCCTAGCACTCTGGGAGGCCGAGGCAAGTGGATTGCTTGAACTCACGAGTTCCACACCAGCCTGAGCAAAGCAAGACCCTGTCTCTACTAAAAATAGAAAACTTGAGGCAGGAGGATCACTTGAGCCCAAGAGTTTGAGGTTGCTGTGAGCTATGATGCCAGAGCACTTCACCCAGGGTGACAGCTTGAGATTCTGTCTCAAAAAAAAAAAAAGTTGATCGCTATTAATAAATTATTTTAACATCCAACTCCATATTTTTAGCTACTCTTGATTCCTAAGATTTGGTGACACTTTACCCATACTTTCTCTGGCTACAACAGCTGGAGTTCAGCAGCACCTGTCCCTTAGAAAGGGCATGGAAGCCAGGTGTGATGGTGTGCACATGTAGTCCCACCTACTCAGGAGGCTGCGGCAGGAGCATCACTTGAGCCCAGGAATTAGAGGCTTCAATGAGCTATGGTTGGGTCACTGCACTTGAGCTTGGGGGAGAGAATAAAACATGGCCTCTAAACAACACAAAAATAGCCAAAGGGCTCGGTGCCCATAGCACAGTGGTTATGGCACCAGCCATATACACCAAAGTTGGCAGGTTTGAACCCGGCCCTGGCCTGCTAAACAACAATGACAACTGCAACAACAACAACAACAAAAATAGCCGGGCATTGCGGTGGGCGCCTGTAGTCCTAGCTACTTGGGAGGCTGAAGCAAGAGAAGCACTTGAACCCAAGAGTTGGAGGTTGCTGTGAGCTGTGACACCACAGAAAACATAGTGACACTCTGTCTCAAAACAAAAACAAAAATAAACAAAGAAAATCTCCTTAAAGCATAATATTTAGGGGGAAAAAAGCAAGCATGGGACCCCAGTTCTACCCCATGATTCCCCAATGTTGTGGCTGAAATTCAAACACACTCACCATGGCGTTTCAGCTGCTGTTTTTTTTTTTCAGGAAAGCAATTTTTCTCCACACCCACTTGTCTATCAAAAACGGGAAAGAAAAGTTAGGTGGAAAGTCTTTTGATATTTGAGAAGTAACTCTAAGTACTATATTATGCAAAGAAAGATTGCTCAAGGCTCCCTGGCATTTAGTTCTGTGAACTTCACTTTTTGAACTTTAGATTCTTGATGAAACATGTCAGAAGCTGACAAGACGAGCAGGGAGGGGGCTGAGTGGGGGGGGGGGAATGGGGAGAACAGGAGTTTCTAGGACTCGGTTTGCATCATTGCTACAATCTCACTCGTTAAGGAAGGAAAATAAATTCTGTGAGGCCCTGGGAAATGGGAGATGGATAAAGTGCTGTATTCTTCAAATTCCTGAATAGGACAATGGTTTTTGGTGTCCCCAAATTATAAGAGGCCAGAGAAGGGATCTCTCAGCAATATGCATTTGAAGGTAACTACAGCCATGTGTCACATGATAATGATGTGTCAGTGATGGCCACATATGTGACAGTGGTCTCATGAATTATAACACTGGATTTTTACTGTACCTTCCTATGTTAAGATATGTTTAGATACACAAATACTAACTGTTGCATTACAACTCCCTACAGGATTCAGTAGAGTTGTTCAGCCTTGTAGCAACTGGCTCCACTGCACGGCTCAGGTGTGTAGGGGCTATACCATCTGTTTTGTAAGTGCACGCTGTGATGTCCACACAACAATGAAATCACCTGTGGTGACATTTCTCAAAACATGGCCTCATCAATAGTCAACCCAGGATTATACACAATCGAGTGCATTTTCCCTTCTCCGAGAAGCTGTGCTGCTGCTCCTAAGAATTACCGAATTGAAAGGTATTTTTTAAAGATATGAGCCAAAAGTGACTAAAAAGGATGGAATTATCATGTATCCACCCCACTAGCTAATGTGGTACGTGCTTTTACAGATGCCAAGTATTCTTTCTACATCTCCCCTTCCTGACTCTAGAGTTCATTGCTGCAGGGACATGCAGCAGGGGATCACTGTAGAAATAATCTTTGGGGGTCGGGCACTGCTGAAATCCTCCTAGCACTCTGGGAGGCTGAGGTGTTGCTTGAGCTTAGGAATTCAAGACCAGCCTGAGCCAGAGCAAGACCTCATCTCTAAAAATAGCCGGGCATTGTGGCAAACACCTGTAGTCCCAGCTACTTGGAAGGCTGAGGCAAGAGAATCACTTAAGCCCAAGAGTTGGAGGTTGCTATGAGCTGTGACAGCACAGCACTCTACCAAGGGTGACAGAGTGAGACTCTGTCTCAAAAAAAAAAAAAAAAAAAGAATCTTTGGGCCTTTTGTTCCAAAAGTCTGTAGCACATTATATGGGATAACAGCCAAGCCATATCGTTAAGTGAATAAGATGAGAAATGGTTTCTTATTTTCTAAAGTTTGTGAGGGGGAGTGGTAGAAAGAAAGTTGTGGAACCCTAATTCCCAGATGGCTGTTTGGAGAAAGGG
This sequence comes from Galagoides demidoff, assembly GCA_963574575.1. Lineage (NCBI taxonomy): Eukaryota > Metazoa > Chordata > Mammalia > Primates > Galagidae > Galagoides > Galagoides demidoff. Next base: position 2,960 of record CAUYQV010188116.1, read on the forward strand.
CTGATTTAATGTCTGGGAAAGGAAAGGTACAGGGCAGTTATCATGAACTCACAATTATACTTAACATAAAAAAAACCTCAGCTCTCGGCACCTGTGGCTCAAGTGGCTAAGGCACCAGCCACATACACCTGAGCTGGCGGGTTCAAATCCAGCCCGGGCCCGCCAAACAACAATGATGGCTGCAACCAAAAAATAGCCAGGCGTTGTGGTGGGCGCCTGTGGTCCCAGCTACTCAGGAGGCAGAGGCAGGAGACTCACTTCAGCCCAGGAGTTGGAGGTTGCTATGAGCTATGATGCCACAGCACTCTACCCAGGGGTACAACTTGAGGCTCTGTCTCAAAAAAAAAAAAACCCTCACTATTCAACTGGGCGGATGCTAGAGAACCAACTCATTATTTTGTTTTGTTTTGGTTTTTTGTTTGTTTTGAGATAGATTCTTACTTTGTTGTCCTGGGGTTGAGTGCCATAACATCATCATAGCTCAATGCAACCTCAAACTCTTGGGCTCAAGAGTTTGCCTCCTGCCTCAGCCTCACAAGTAGCTGGGACCGCAGGTGCCCACCACAATACCTGGCTAATTTTTCTATTTTTTTTTTTTGAGACAGGAGCCTCAAGCTGTCCCCCTGGGTAGAGTGCCGTGGCATCACAGCTCACAGCAACCTCCAACTCCTGGGCTCAAGAGAGTCTCCTGCCTCAGCCTCCTGAGTAGCTGGGACCACAGGCACCCGCCACAACACCTGGCTACTTTTTGGTTGTAGCCATCATTGTTAATTGGTGGGCCTGGGTTGGATTCGAACCCAACATCTTGGGTATACATGGCTGGCACCTTAGGCACTTGATCCATGGGCACCGAGCCTAATTTTTCTATTTTTAATAGAGACAGAGCCTCACTCTTACTCAGGCTGGTCTGAAACTCCTGAGCTCAATCAATCTACCCACCCTGATCAGCCTCCCAGAGTACCAGGATTACAGGTGTGAGCCACTGTGCCCAGCCTTCTTTCATTATTTTGAGAACACCTAAATGACACCGTCTGTAAGGAACAATCCTTCATCAGTTACGAACTCCACTGGTGCGTATAAATCACCCAGTCTGCGGCATTTTGTTATATCAGCACAAACAGACTAAGATATAATGTTAAAATTGTTAGATGTAATGATGATGCTATAACTATGCTGTTTAAAGAGTCTGAAATGTTTATGTTTGAAATAATAAAAATGTCTGCGATTTGCTTCAAATTAATCTAGTGGGAGCAGGAAGTGGGCGGGGACAGAGATGATTTAAGACTGGTCGTGCATTGACAGAGGTTGAACCTGGCTGATGGCACCCAGGGTGGGGTTATTATTCTGTTCTCTCTACTTTGCCATATGTTTGGAATTTTTGTTAAGAAAATTAAAAAACAGTGTGTATGTGGGAAGGGGGAGAATATATAGAACTAGTTGCTAGGATATGTAGGCATAGATGCTCTCCAGAAGGACAAAAGGAACCAGTCACAGTGTTGGCATCTGGGTGAGACATTGGGTGGGGAGAGAGAGAGACAGGCAAGAGGAGACTCCCCACCATCTATAGTATTCTGGTTTGTTTTTTTTTTTCTGAGACAGAGTCTCGAGCTGTCACCTGGGTAGAGTGCCTTGGCGTCATAGCTCACAACAACCTCAAACTCTTGGGCTTAAGTGATTCTCTTGCCTCAGACTTCCAAGTAGCTGGGACCACAGGCACCCGGCACAATGCCCTGCTATTTTTTTGTTGCAGTTGTCATTGTTGTTTAGCTGGCCCCAGCCAGGTTTGAACCTGCCACCCTTGGTGTATGTGGATGGTGCCCTACCCACTGAGCTATGGGTGCTGCCTCCTCTATAGTATTCTTTAGTATCTTTTAATCATATAAAAGCTATGTAATCCTATAAAAAATCATATAAAAATCTTAGCTATACAAATGAAATGAACCTCCTGGTAAAGTCAGCCGACCTTAAGCAGAAGGAGGGGGCGGGCAATGGCTCCTCCACAGAGCAGATCAGAGTCCTTTCTACTGAGGATGGGAGAAACAGCAGAGGCAAGAGCAGAGACATCTGGGGGGGGTCTCTGAGTCAAGGCCTCCCCCCTGGGCAGAGTTCCCAAGTGGGACACAAGATTCTTCAGGGGGACCTGCTGCCTGGTGCATCCAAGCAAAAGGATCACAGGTGCTCCCAGCCCCATTGAACAGGTGAGGGAGCAAAGGTTCAGAAAGGTGAAGAGACTTGCAAATGGCAGAGCTGAGATCAAAGCCAGGCTTCCTGGACACCTGACTAGGATGTAGAAGCAGCAGAGAATTCTAGAACCTGGAAAGCTGCACACACCAAGATGGTGCATGTCTCCATGGCAACCTGGGTGGACACATGACAAAGGGATGCTCTGGTATGCTGCAAGACTCCAGGACTATAGCGCAGCCATGGAGGGGGCTGGGAACTCCAAGAAGGGCTTAGACTTGGGCCATCTCAGTGATGGTGCCAATGGAAATGAACTTGAACTTTAGAAAACTAAGAAAGGGATGTTTTGGCTCGGCGCCTGTGGCTCAATCCGCTAAGGCGCCAGCCACGTACACCTAAGGTGGCGGGTTCAAATCCCCAGCCCGGGCCCGCCAAACAACACTGATGGCTGCAACCAAAAAATGGCCGGGCGTTGTGGCGGGCGCCTGTGGTCCCAGCTGCTTGGGAGGCTGAGACAGGAGACTCGCTTGAGCCCAGGAGTTGGAGGTTGCTATGACCTGTGATGCCATGGCACTCTACCCAGGGGGATAGCTTGAGGCTCCGTCTCAAAAAAAAAAAAAAAAAGAAAGGGATGTTTTTGCAGACCTGAGTTTGTGGCCCATATATTGTGGTAATGGGCCCAGGTTGATACAACTAACTTAGAAATCCATCTGTGGCCCCACTTCCTCGTCTGTAAAATGAGTGACTGAGAAAATTCAAATAGATAGTATATATGAAATGCTTAGTGCCCTAATCATATAATAGGCACATTAAATAATAGCTGTTACTAATTCTGTGGGGGCAGTAGTATAGGCCGTATTTTACAATAAAGGAATATATAGTTCACAGAACCAAGTAAATTTGTCAAGGTCATCCTGCAAGTAAGTAGCAAAGTCGGGATTTTTAATTTAGGAATTGTTGGCCTACAACAGTCCATGGTGTACTGATAAATGTTTATAGCTGACCTTCCAGGTATAGTTCAGACAAATGTTGGCTGATATTTAAATTTACAGTAACAGGTAAAACTAAAGTAAAACAACCAAGATAGTGAGTAAGTTTGCTGAATTGAGTAACAGGTTTTGAAAATTGGAAGCTTTCCTCGATTCTTTGTGCCATTCACAATGTAATAGTTATAGGTGTGGCACACTTCTTTTTTTTGAGACAGAGTCTCACTTTGTGGCCCTCCATAGAGTGCCATGGTATCTTAGCTCACAACAACCTCAAACTCTTGGGTTCAAGCGATCCTCTTACCTCAGCCTCTGAAGTAGCTGGGACTACTGGTGTCCACCACAACACCTAGCCATTTTTTAGAGACGAGGTCTCACTCTGGCTCAGACTGGTCTAGAACCTGTGAGCTCCCTGCCTTGGCCTCCCAAGTGCTAGGATTACAGGCATGAACCACCACCCAGCCTGTGGTACATTTTTTTTCAAAAAAGTAAAGACTAGGCTTGGTGCTCATAGCACAGTGGTTATGGCAATAGTCACATGCACCAAGGCTTTGCGGGTTCGAACCCAGCCTGGGTCAGCTAAACAATGACAACTGCAACAAAAAATAGCCTGGCATTTTGGTGGGTGCCTGTATTCCCAGCTCCTTGGGAGGCTAAGGCAAAAGAATTGCTTAAGCCTAAGAGTTGGAGGTTGCTGTGAGCTATGACGCCACAGCACTCTACCGAGGAAAACATCGTGAGACTCTATCTCAAATAAAATAAAATAAAATAAAGACTAGCAATGTTGTCCAAGCTAGCCTTGAGCACCTGGGTTTAAGCAATCTTCCTCCTTCAGTCTCCTGAGTATCTGAAATAGCACATGTGTGCTACCATGCCAGGATTTAGATATGAAAAACTTTTAAGTTTAATCTGCCTTGTTAACATTTTTTTTTTTTTGAGACAGAGTCCCAAGCTGTCACCCCAGGTAGAGTGTCATAGGATCATAGCACACATCAACCTCTAACTCTTGGGCTCAAGTGATCATTGTGTCTCAGTTTTTCTATTTTTAGTAGAGACAGTGTCTCGCTTTTGCTCAGGCCAGTCTTGAACTTGTGACCTAAAGCTATCCACCTGCCTCGGCCTCCCAGAGTGCTAGGACTACGGGTGTGAGCCACCACGCCCAGCCCCTTGTTACCATTTTCTCTATCATTTTCTTAAGTTTAAAAAATCCACACAACAGGTTCAGCGCCCATAGCAAAGTGGTTACAGCACCAACTGCATCAAAAATATAGCTGGGCATTGTGGCAGGCACCTATAGTCCCAGCTACTCAGGAGGCTGAGGCAAGAGAATCGCCTAAGCCCAAGAGCTGGAGGTTGCTGTGAAAATGATGCCACAGCACTCTACCGAGGGCAACATTGTGAAACTCTGTCTCTAAAAAAAAAAAAAAAATCCACACAAGCTCAGCACCCATAGCACAGTGGTTACAGTGCCAACAGTAACAAAAAATAGCCAGGCGTGTGGCAGGCACCTATAGTCCTAGCCACTGGGATGATGAGGCAAGAGAATGGCTTATGCCCAGGAGTTTGAGGTTGCTGTGAGCTATGATTCTACAGCACTCTACTGAAGGCGACATAGTGAGAGTCTGTCTCAAAAAAAAAAAAGAACCAAAAATCTATGCAACAGGCCCAGCATGGTGGCTCATGTCTGTAATCCTAGCACTCTGGGAGGCCAAGTGTATTGTCTGAGCTCATGAGTTCGAGAACAGCCTGAGCAATAGCAACACCCTGTTTCTACTAAAAATAGAAAAACTGAGGCAAGAAGATTGCTTGAACCCAAGAGTTGGAGTTTGCTTTGAGCTATGATGCCACAGCACCCTACCCAGGGCAACAGCTTGAGATTCTGTCTCAAAAAAAAAAAATCCACACAACTAAAACACTGATTTGCAGTGTCTGCTGATCTGCCCTTGTGTAAACACAGGCAGTTACCAGGTCACTGAGGACCCGACCTAACAGCATTCCATATTTATGAACAGGTTCCTAAGGTTCCATGAGGATAATTTATAATTAAATACTTAGATTAATAATTCAGTAACTAGCCTCTTCCATGCAAGCGAGCAAGTCCGCATAGCATGCGGGCTCAGTGGCACAGCATTTCACACTAGTCTCCTTGTTCACCTGGGCACTTTTGCACAGCATCGCTTTTCTGCTTAACTTTCTGATTTGATTTTGTGAGTCTGTGTTTACCCTTACGAGCATGCCTCCAAGGAACAGTCCATTGCCAGTCCGGGTGAGCATGCAGGGAAGGAAAAATGATCTTTCTTCCTTTCCTTTCCTTCTCTTCCCTTCCCTTTCTCTCTGTCTCTGTCTTTCTTGCTTTCTTGACAGAGTCCCAGTATGTCACCCTTGGTAGAGTGCTATGGAGTCACAGCTCACAGCACACAGCAACCTCAAACTCTTGGGCTTAAGCGTTTCTCTTGCCTCAGTCTCCTAAGTTATAGGCACCTGCCACAACACCCACCTATTTTTTGGTTGCAGTTGTCATTGTTGTTTAGCAGGCCCTGGCTGGGTTCGAACCCGCCAACTTTGGTGTATGTGGCTGGCTCTGAAGCAACTGTACTATGTCGCCGTAGTCAGCATATGCTATGTTTTTATCCATTCACCAATTGCTAGGTGTTTGTATTATTCCTACTTTGGGGCTATAATGAATAATATTGCACATTTTCTGAAAATTTAACCATTGTCTCTTGCAAGCTGGCCTGGGTTGATCCCCACACACCAAGGCATGCAGCAGCTGTTTGTAAGCTGAAAGAAACAGCTGGATTCACACTCGCAAGAAAATGCCAAGAGGGCTCAATGCCTGTGGCTCAAGTGGCTAAGGCGCCAGCCACATACACCTAAGGTGGCCGGTTCGAATCCAGCCCGGGCCTGCCAAACAACAATGACGGCTGTGACCAAAAAAAAAAGAGCCGGGTGTTGTGGCAGGCACCTGTGGTCCCAGCTACTTGGGAGGCTGAGGCAGGAGACTCACTTGAGCCCAGGAGTTGGAGGTTGCTGTAAGCTGTGATGCCAGAGCACTTTACCCAGGGGGATAGCTTGAGGCTCAGTCTCAAAAAAAAAGAAAGAAAGAAAATGCCAAGAGAAATTCTCCCAGCTTGTGGGGTCTCAGACTCTCTCGGGCTTGAACACTAGTTGAAACCTTTCAGGGCCTCATGGACAAAGCCCCAAAATGTAATGGAGTGAGAAGAGAGGGCTTCTCAGACATTGACTAAAGACACTGAAAGGCACACAGAGCAAAGTGGACTCCAGCTGGTGAGCCCGCCAGAGGCAGCCAGACCTGCCACTTTCTAGCTATGACACTATGAGCAAGTCTCTTCCCCTTTCTGAGCCCCCATCTTCTCCTCTGTAAAATGAGGATAATACCCACCCTATAGAGTTGCTCCGAGCATTAAATGAACTAATGTTCAGAAAGGGCTTGCCATTGTGTTTGGATTGGTGGAAGCACTTAGTAAGTACTATTAATGTGGTCCTACCCTGTGCCTCCACTGATCCAAAATTTAATGGTGAGAAATAATAGCATCTCTCTGGATTGGTCTTATTTTTGTATGATAGTGCATACTTTATGCCATCTGTGACTTTATAGTGTGGCCAAAATCAGACAGTGATGAAAGGAATGCCCCAGAGATAGTTGTTTTGTTTACTATAGTTTTATGTCCAAGATGCCTCCAGGTTGCCAGTGATGGTGAGACCACAGGCTGTTCAATAGGTCATTCCTCTCACACATTTGTTAGCTCCATGGACACACATGGATGAAAAAGCAAAACAGGGCCGGGCTCAGTGGCTCATGCCTCAAATCCCAGCACTCTTGGAGGCCAAGGCAGGCAGATTGCCTAAAATCACGAGTTCGAGGCCAGCTTGAGCTAGAGCAAGACCCTATCTCTCAAAAAATAGCCAAGTGCTGTGGCAAGTGCCTGTAGTCCTTGCTTCAGTTGGGAGCCCAAGAGTTTGAGGTTGTTGTGAGTCATGATGCCATGGCATTCTACCAGGGATGACAAAGTGAGACTCTGTCTTAAAAAAAAAAAAGAAAAGAAAAGAAAAGAGAGGGTAGTGCCTGTGGCTCAAGGAGTAGGGCACTGGCCCCAAATACTGGAGGTAGCAGGTTCAAATCCAGCCCTGGCCAAAACTGCAACAAAAAAAAGAAGAAGAAGAAGAAAAACAAAAAAGAAAAAGAGAAACAATGGCAATGGTTAGTTGAAGCATCCAAGGCAATGAGAGCAAAACAATAATGTTTCTGAGTGTTTTGAGGGTTGTCGGTAAGAGCCATGGGTTTGTAGCCAAGATCCCATTTGGAGCCTGGGATGGACAGACCTTAATTGACGCTCAGTAATTCCCACCCCTGGTGGTCATACCTTGTGTAATCCCCTCCCCCAGAGTGTAGGTAAAATTTGAGATTCGCTTCTAGCCAATAGAATATGATGTTACTGACATAATTAAGGCCAGAAATCAGTTTGAGTTCACCAAAGAAATATTATTCTGGGCAGGCCTGACTTGATCTGGTGAGACCCCTCAAAGAGAGATTCCCCTACTAGCTTCAAAGAATCTAGACACCATGAATCTAAAATTGCAAGGATATGTATTCCAACAACCTGAATGTGTTAGAACTGGACTTCTCCCCAGTTAAGTCTTCAGATGAGAATGCAGCCCTAGCCCACATCTACATCTAACCTTCTGATAACCTAAGCAAAGGCCCCAACTAAGCCCAGCCACACTAATGACCCCAGAAAACTACGAGATAATAAATACGTATGTTGCTTTAAGATGCTACATTTGTGGTAATTTATTACATGAAAATAGAAAATACATATAGTTCCCAAGATAAATGGCTGTGGTCCGGTCACTTGCTCTCTTCTGGAAATGAAGAGGTAGACCCACAGCACAAGTGTTCAGTCTGTGATTCCAGGACCCTACAGTGCTGTCTTCTGAAGAGCCACCATGGCAGGGAAGAAGGGATGGATCAGGCAGAATTTGGGGACCTACACCTTTCACATTCACACAAAGAACTGGGAACTAACTCGTCAATTTCAGCATTCAAATGAAGTTCTTGGAGGACAGGTATGGTAGTTCACACCTGTTAATTGCAGCACTCTGAGAGCCTGACACAGAACGATAACTTGAGGCCAGGAGTTCAAGACCAGCCTGAGCAAAAGCAAGACCCCATCTCTACTAAAAATAAAAAAAAATTATCTGGGCAGGGTGGCAGGCATCTGTAGTCCCAGCTATGTGGTAGGCTAAGGGAGGAGGATCACTTGAGCCCAGGAGTTTGAAGTCACAGTAAGCAGTGATGATGCCACTGTCCTCTAGTCCAGTGACAGAGCAAGACTCTGTCTTTTTTTTTTAAGACAGTCTCAGCAATCTCAAGTTCTTGAGCTTAAGCAATTCTCTTGCCTCATTCTCCAAGTAGCTGGGACTACAGGCGCCTGCCACAATACCTGGCTATTTTTTTTTTTTTGTCATTGTTGTTTAGCAGCCCCTGGCCAGTTCGAACCCACCAGCCCCAGTGCATGTGGCGGGCGCCCTAACCACTGAGCTATAGGAGCCAAGCCACAAGACCCTATCTTTAAAAAAAAAAAAAAAAGGGCTGAGCACGATGGCTCATGCCTATTTTTTTTTTATTATTGTTGTTGGGGATTCATTGAGGGTACAAGAAACCAGGTTATATTGATTGCATTTGTTAGGTAAAGTGCCTCCTATAATTGTGTCTTGTCCCCAAAAGGTGTGTCACACAACGAAACCCCACCCCTCCCTCCTTCCCTCTCTCTGGTCTTCCTTTCCCCCACCCGCCTCCCTCCTTCTCTCTCTCTACTCTCCGCTTCCCCCCAACCCCACCATGTCATTAATTGTCCTTATATAAAAATTGAGTACATAGGATTCATGCTTCTCCATTCTTGTGATGCTTTACTAAGAATAATGTGTTCCATTTCCATCCAGGTTAATACAAAGGATGTAAATTCTCCATATTTTTAATGGCTGAGTAGTAGTCCATGGTGTGCAGATACCACAGCTTGTTAATCTATTCCTGGGTTGGTGACATACCTATACTCTTAGCACTCTGGAGGCCAAGGTGGGTGGATTACTTGAGCTCAGGAGTTGGAGACCAGCCTGAGCAAGAGAAAGACCTTTTCTCTTGTTTCTAAATTGTTTCTAAAAATAGAAACAATTAGCTGGGAATTGTGGCAGACACCTGTAATACCAGCTCCTCAGGTTGCTGAGGCAGGGGCATCTCTTGAGCTGAAGAGTTTGAGGTTTCTATGCACTATGACACACATCACTCTAGCCTGGGTGACAGAGTAAGACTCTTTCTCAAAATTAAAAAGTAGGTCTAGGCTGGGTGCGGTGGTTCACACATGTAATCCTAGCAATCAGGGAGGCCAAGGCGGGTGGATTGCCTGAGCTCACAGGTCTGAGACCCTGCCTGAGCAAGACTGAGATCCCCATCTCTAAAAATAGAAAAATAGCCAGGCATTTGGGCAGGTGCCTGTCACTTGAGCCCAAGAGTTTCAGGTTGCTATGATGCCACAGCACTCTATCAAGAATGACAAAGTGAGACTCAGTCTCAAAGGGAAAAAAAACTTCTTTAAAATTCTATTGGCTGGGCCAACTCCCACCTCCAACCACCTGAACCAGACTTTCTGGAAATAGGCCCAAGAATTAGTATTTTCTTTTTTAAAATCTCCCCAGGGTAATTCCAAGGGCACAGTCAGGATTGAGATCCTCCTATATCACAGACCACATTTCGGTGACCCCAAACTCCTTATTCCTACTGTCCAGACAGATGTGATTTCATATCTCTTAATGCATCAGAAGATTCTCGAAGGCAGGGAGGGTATTGCAGAATCCAAAGCAGAACAGCTTGAGCTCATTCCTCAACAGAGGAGGCCTGGATGATTTATTCCCAGGTGTCCGCATCCCATATGCAAGAAAAAGAGCTGAGGCTGGGTGCGGTGGCTCACGCCTCTAATCTTACCACTCTGGGAGGCCGAGGCGGGAGGATCGCCTGAGCTCATGAGTTCAAGACCAGCCTGATCCAGAGTGCGACCCCATCTCTAAAAATAGCCAGGCGTTGTGGCGGGCGCCTGTAGTCCCTGCTACTCAGGAGGCTGAGGCAAGAGAACATCTTGAGCCCAAGAGTTTGAGGTTGCTGTGAGCTATGAGGCCACAGCACTTTACCAAGGGAGACAAAGTGAGACCGTCACCAAAAAAAAAAAAAGAAAAGAAAAAGAAAGAAAAAAAAAAAGAAAAGGAGCTGAGCGTATCCTCCCTCCGCTGTTCCCGTTCATTACGACTCCCACCAGGTGACAAACAAGAGTCCGACTTGACTGGGCGGACCAGCAAGCCGGCAGCTGCTGGGACCGCCTCCTCCCCAGCAAGCTCGGAATCCTGACTCCCAAAAGGGGTGCAGCACCCCCACTCCTAGCCACCCCTGCAGGCGGAGGCTGGCGGCGCAGATGGAGCTGCCTCCTCTGCGTGCCCCCAGCCCTCCAGCCGGCCTTATACTGGTGGGAAGGGGACAGGAGACGCAAATGCGGAGAAGCGCCCCCGCTGCTGGTGCGACAGATTAACTCTGCACCCTGGAGAACGCAGGTGGCCCCGAGGGCTCTAGCCTCCTGGAGTCACCCTTTCTCTTCAAGCAGGTGGCTCCGGTCACCCGTCACTGGATCAGGACTCTCACCTTAAATTAAAGTTTTAACAGGCTGCAAACGGCACCGCTGTTGTCTGCTTCCGTTGCGGGGGCCTGTCGCACTTCCTACTTACCCAGGGACCCGGCCGCCCTCGATTCACTCCCATGCCCCACTATAAATCCAAGATGAGCGCGTCTGGCCGAATGGTGCGCTGGGTTTGAGGGTGATGCGCAGGGGTACTGGCAACCCGAGCGTGAAACTGCATATTTAACGCTACACAGCACCCTAAAACACTCAGCCGTCCGTCTCTCCTGTGTTAACTAGAGATCATTTAGTCACAAGCGAAGAAAACCCACGCGAAACGGGCTCAAACTAACGCCGGGAGCGAGTAATTAAAAAAACTGAAAAGTCCGAGGGGAGCTTTCAGGCCTGGCTCCATTTAGCACCCGTGTGAGGAGAGGCGCCTTCCTTCTCTGTCTCTCCTCCGTCTCTCCCTCCTCTATAGTTTTCTTGTATGTAGGCTTCATCCTAAAATAGGCCCTTCCCGCGTGGCAGGGAAAACAGATGGGAAGAGACTTTCCTCTCACCTGGCGGGGGAGGAAGGGTTCTCGCCGCCTGTTCAGCTGGATTCTGATTGGCTGGACGATGGAGGGGCGGAGCTAGCTCATTGACAGACACTCTAGAGAACCACTGTCGGTGAAGAAGAGGCCCTCCCACCCCCACCCACACACACACCTTGTGGCAAAGAGGGTAAGACCCAGCAACCAAACGACTTGTGTTCATTAACTTTCAATCTGGGCTTCTGCGCTTCACGGATTCAGCATCGCCCCCGTCCACCTCCACAGTTCTCAGCATTCAGACAACAGCCTTGCCACCTCCTTATGCAAAGCAGTATAGCTCTGTTTCTGCGTCCCATACTGGCTATGCCCTGGGGGTCACCTTCCTTAACCAGAAGGACCCGTCAAAGCAGGGTCAGTGACCCTGATCTCTACCGAGGCCAGAACTGAAGAAGTGCCCTCAATTTGCAGTGTGAGACAGTCGGTTTGCCTGTATCAGGGTTTCACAGTCTGGCCACTGTTGACATTCTAGACGAGACAATTCTTGGTTGTTGGGGCCATTGTGTACGCTGTAGGGGCCATTCCGTACGCTGTAGCAGCAGCCCTGGCCTCAGCTAGCGTAATGCCCAGAGCATCCTGCCACCCCACCCCTCCACCCCGCTAGTGACAACCAAAAATGTCTCCAGAGGAAGCTCCTGTAGCTCAGTGGGTAGGGTACCAGCCACATACACCAAGGCTGGTGGGTTTGTGGCGGGTTTGAGTCCATCCTGAGCCTGCTAAACAACAATGACAACTGCAACAAAACATAGCCGGACGTTGTGGCAGGGGCCTGTAGTCCCAGCTACTTGGGAAGTTTAGGCAAGAGAATCACTTAAGCCCAAGAGCTGTAGGTTGCTGTGAGCTATAGCGCCACAGCACTCTATGGAGGGTGACATAGTGACACTCTGTCAAAAAAAAAGTCTCCAGATATGGCCAAATGTCCTCTGGGGAGAAAGAATAATCACCTCTCCTTTGCCCTCCACACTCCTGTTTGAGAACCACAGGCAGGAAGCAGGAGGCCCTCAGCTGCAAGATAAGAGCCAAAGCAGTTGGAGAAAGGGAGAGTTCCAAATCTAGATTTCTCTCAAAATAAGACTCCCAAAGCATGTGGTTAGCTGATTTGGGGAAAGCTTGTATGAAACAAATTTTTATCTGTCCCTGAAGCTTCCTGGGGATTTGTTGTGTGTTCTTTATATTTTAATGCTGCAAGAATAAAAGAGGTATTTATTGGAAAATGTAAAGTGTAACACAAACATTACAATTTTTTTTTTAGATCAAACAAAGCAGGAAGCATTTAGTCATCTTTCCAACCTGAGCATTGCTTGGCATGGTCATGGGAACAGGGTTTTTCTGTCACCTCTGCATCAAATTAGTGGCTTGGAAAGGTGCATTAAATTGTCCCTTTGATCTAATAATTCCCTTTTGCTGTGGTGATACTTCTCTTCTGGAACTGAAAACCACTGTCAGTTCTTCCAACTTAAATAAAAATTTGTTTTCCTTGGACCTGAAGTTCAGGAGATAACTTACTAAAACTTTAAATGCTAACTTGGCCATTTTCTTTCTAGATTTGGGCTGAGGCTAACATCTGGATCCCCTTCTCAAAACTTAGTTTCTTTTATCTGACAGCAAAGAGCTTACACTCTCTCATGTTTCCCATTTTGCTTTAGATTCCTTGAAACAACTAAACTCAAGAACAATAGCTATAAAACGCATGGTCTGTCTAGTCTGTTGCATTAGTCTGGTATAGTTGTCTTGTGTTCCTCTTAAGTGGTGTGAGTTGAGGCTTTTTTAGTTATTTTAATATGTTGTGCTTGCTCCAGGTCATCGTATTTCAGAAAGGAATCTGTCAATCTGTTTGGGGAAGTGAATAAGGAAACACAGTGTAAGTTGACCACCCAAGGGACAGTGACAAACTAGTCAACATATTCAGGTGGTCAACATAAGCAACTAGGCCTCCTGTACTGATAAGTACATGTACTGAGTGCATGTCAGGTCTATGAAAATTTGGTCAACTTAAGGAGGTGGTTGATGAAGGGAGGTACTTGTGTATGGGAGTTGTTGAAATTTAGGCTGAAGCATATAAAAATGACTTTTCCTAGATCAAAAATAGCTCATCTGTATCTAATCTGAAGGGACTTTAAAAAAAGGAAAAACAAAAATAGATAAATTTCATGTGCTATGACCCCTGGGAAAGCCACAGTTAGATCAACACTCATAGCTGTCTACTCTGTGGCACCTGGTACAGTTGTCTTCCTCTTAAGTGGTTTGGACATGGGTAGTGAGGAATATTACTAGGTTAGAAGTGGTCCCTGAGGGCACTGCCTGTGGCCCAGTGAGTAGGGCACCGGCCCCATATACCAAGGGTGGTGGGTTCAAACCTGGCCCAGCCAAACTGCAACAAAAATATAGCCGGGTGTTGCGGCGGGTGCCTGTGGTCCCAGCTGCTCAGGAGGCTGAGGCAAGAGAATCACCTAAGCCCAGGAGTTGGAGTTTGCTGTGAGCAGCGACGGCACAGCACTCTACTGAGGGTGATAAAGTGAGACTGTCTCTAAAAATTAAAAAAATAAGTGATCCCTGAACTCCAGCTACCCCTGAAAGGGGGAGCAGTGGACATTAAAAGCCTTCATAGTAGTTGGGTGGCGCCTGTGGCTCAGTGAGTAGGGTGCTGGCCCCATATATCGAGGGTAGCAGGTTCAAACCCAGCCCTGACCAAACTGCAACAACAACAACAAAAATAGCCAGGCGTTGTGGTGGGCGCCTGTAGTCCCAGCTACTCGGGAGGCTGAGGCAAGAGAATCACCTAAGCCTAAGAGCTGGAGGTTGCTGTGAGCTGTGATGCCATAGCACACTATCGAGGGTGACAAAATGAGACTGTCTCTAAAAAAAAAAAAAAGGAAAAAAAAGCCTTGGTAGTAGTTTTGATGTATGCCATCCTAGGTGATAAATAAGCCCCTTTCACACCCAAAGCAAGAGCTATCTTTGATCAGTAGTTCTCAACCTTCCATGTTCTCCAGATAGTTTGTTAAAATGTAGAAACTTTGGCTACTTTTCAAATAATTTGGATTCATAGATTTGGGTATGACACAAAGATACACCTTTTTTCTTTTTTTTTTTTTGAGACAGAATCACCCTGGCTAGAGTGCTGTGACATCACAGCTCACAGCAACCTCAAACTCTCTTGCGCTTAAGCGATTCTCTTGCCTCAGCCTCCCAAGAACCTGGGACTACAGGTGCCTGCCACAACGCCAGCTATTTCTTTGTTGTATTTGTCACTGGTGCTTAGCGGGCTGGGCTGGATTCAAATCCACCAGCTCTGCTGTATGTGGCTGGTGCTCTAGCCGCTAGAAGTCCAGGCGCCGAGCCTAGATACGCATTTTTATTTTTTTTATTTTTTATTTTTTGAGACGGAGCCTCAAGCTATCCCCCTGGGTAGAGTGCCATGGCATCACAGCTCATAGCAACCTCCAACTCCTCGGCTCAAGCGAGTCTCCTGCCTC
>CAUYQV010188119.1:0-25701 GCA_963574575.1 Galagoides demidoff
GGAGGCGGAGGCAGGAGACTCGCTTGAGCCCAGGAGTTGGAGGTTGCTATGAGCTGTGATGCCATGGCACTCTACCCAGGGGGATAGCTTGAGGCTCCGTCTCAAAAAAAAAAAAAAAATAATAATAATAATAATAATAAATTTCTTTCTTAATCAATCCTGCCATTTCGTCCCATCTTCTTGTAACCAACTTCTTACTTGGCATCTTGGATAAAGACAAGAAGCTTTAACCAACATGTAATTGAACTATCAAAATTATTTACCAACAACACAGTAAACTGTAATTGTAGTGATGCATTCCTTTCTTATTTTAAATCAATAACATATTGCAGGGGAAGCACCTATGGCTCAAAGGAGTAAGGCACTGGCCCCATATGCTAGAGGTGGCGGGTTCAAGCCCAGCCCCGGCCAAAAACTACAAAAAAAAACGAAAACAAAAACATATCGCAATAAGGGCTTTAATTTATACAGCTCTTATTAAAATCCCTAGTGATTACCCTGCTTCCCTGAAGGTTTTTAAATGAAGAGTTAACCCTACATAACTTGACACTGAAACATCAAAGCACAAAGGACTATTTCCACCCAACTCTCAGCTGTTGAGACCTTAATTCAAAATTATAAAAATATTTTACCAATCAGTCTGTCTTCGGCATATCCCCTACTTTCTGAATTCCTTTCTGTAAGCCATTCTTATCTCCAAACTATTTTCTGAGCATAGGGATCTTAGTGGGGATATAATTCCAAAGGACTGCTCATAAAAAATATACCTCAATTAAAACTAAAGCATTTAGAATCAATTAATAATTCACATCATCTTTTTTTTTTTTTTTTTTGAGACAGAACCTCAAGTTGTCGCCCTCGGTAGAGTGCTGTAGCATCACAGCTCACAGCAACCTCCAACTCCTGGATTCAAGCAATTCTCCTGCCTCTGCCTCCCAAGTAGCTGGGACCACAGGCGCCTGCCACAACGCCCGGCTATTTTTTTGGTTGCAGCCGTAGTTGTTGTTTGGTGCGCCCAGGCTGAATTCGAACTCGCCAGCTCAGGGGTATGTGGCTGGCGCGTCAGCTGCTTGAGCCACAGGCATTGAGCCTCACATCACCTTTCAAATGAAAAATTTCAATCTACATTTTCAAAAGAAAGCTCATTAGCCCAAATCTTGATAATGTAAGAAAAACAAAAATAACCTGATGTATCACAAAAGGGAAACCTATTTCTAGTTAAAGAGACCATTCCAAAGCCTTGCCAAGTTTCATCTAAAGCTCTACCTCTCTGGATCCTCAACCATAAAAGACTTCCAGATTATCAGTTGCTTCTTACACTTCAGAAACCAGAAAGCATATTCAGTAATACTGAGGAACAAAAGGTAAAGGGTTTGCTGACAGAAATCAACTGATTATCTGAGATATTTCTGTGGCCTATTTGGCTCTTTTCGAAGAATTTTTGTTGTTGTTATTTTGAGACAGAATCTCACTATGTGGTACTCGAGTGCCGTGGCCTCACAGCTCATAGCAACCTCAAACTCTTAGGCTTAAGCAATTCTCTTGCCTCAGCCTCCCCAGTAGCTGGGAGTGCAGGCACCCGCCACAACGCCTGGCTATTTTTGTTATTGTAGTCGTCGTTGTTTGGCAGACCCAGGCTGGGTTTAAACCCACGAGTCCCAGTGTATGTTGGAGTGCCCTAACTGTTGAGCTACGAGCTACAGGCACCAAGCTGTTTTCAGAAGAATTTAAAGTTTAATGGTAAAGCTAGTAGTTGGAAAGTTAAGCAGCTCTTCTGGGATAATTCTTTTTTTTTTTTTTTTTTTTTTTGCCGTTTGTGGGTTGGGGCTTGGTTTGAACCCGCCACCTCCCGTATATGGGGCCAGCTCCCTACTCCTTTGAGCCACAGGCACTGCCCCTGGGATAATCCTTTAGCACATTAATTTCTAGAGTTCACAACAAGAACCTCTTTAGGAACTTAAGCAAATGGAGAGCCTTCTCTTGAGAAAACGTAGACTCAATCAGATTAATTCCCAGGCACAGATGTTAACTTAGAACATCCATCTGCTTTTTCTTTTCTTTTCTTTTTTTTTTTTTTTGAGACAGAGCCTCAAGCCATGGCCCTGGGTGACGTCACAGCTCACAGCAACCTCAGTGAGCAGGGCACAGGCCACATACACTGAAGCTGACGGGTTTGAGCTCGGCCCGGGCCTGCTAAACAACAATGACAACTGAAACAAAAAAATAGCCAGGCATTGTGGCAGGTGCCTGTAATCCCACTACTTGGGAGGCTGAGGCGAGAAAATGGTTTAATCCAAGAGTTTGCATTTGCTGTGAGCTGTGACGCCACGGCACTCTACCGAGGACAACATAGTAAGACTCTGTACACCCCCCCCCAAAAGAAAGAAAC
This sequence comes from Galagoides demidoff, assembly GCA_963574575.1. Lineage (NCBI taxonomy): Eukaryota > Metazoa > Chordata > Mammalia > Primates > Galagidae > Galagoides > Galagoides demidoff. The sequence goes on from CAUYQV010188119.1 coordinate 2,390, forward strand.
AGAAAAAAACAGCTGTTGGGAGGGAGAGGCAAGAGACTCGCTTGAGCCCAGGAGTTGAATGTTGCTGTGAGCTGTGATGCCACTGCACTCTCTACCCAGGGCGACAGCTTGAGGCTCTCTCTCAAAAAACAAACAAAAAACCAAAACAAAACAAAAAAAGAAACAAACAGCTGCTTCTACACATTTTATAAACTTTAAATAAAACTTTCATCAAGTTGTATGACAAGGCACACGTATACACCAGTACATGATTCCTTTTAAAATTCTGGATCATGAAAACTACCTTACTCTCCTAGACAAACTCCCATTTCTTCCTCAGTCGGAACTATGCAACGAATTGTGTTTTTTCTTTTGCCTGGGAGTCAGAGGAAAATGTCTGGATAAAGTAACATACTAGGTTTGAAATGTTTCATTCTCATATCATCTACCTAAGTAAATTAGTGTTCTAAATTTCCCTTACTAATCAACAATTAAGGAAAATAAACAAGCACCCTCTCATATGTTACCCTGAAATTTCTTGACAAATCTGCAATCAGCTATATCGTAGTATTTGCTAAAGTTAATTGAAAAAAATTTTCTATCAGACAAAACTGTCCAACTTTTAAAACCTACATTGTTGAGTAAAATTCACATTCCAGGAAAATAAGCCATGTTTATCCTGTGACTTCAAGTACCTGTTGGGTACAATGTAAACTATACCTAGAATGTACATTGTTTTATTTCATTTTATTTGATAATTGTTCTCTGTGTTTTTATTGGAAGTCGTTTGTCTTAAAGAAAGATATAGATTTATGCTGTGGTTACTCTGATGATGACAAAATCCAAAGACATACAATTGTACACTTCTTTATTTATATAAATAGTGATTTACTTCATTTTCAGATGCTGCAAATTAAACCACATTACTATCATTAAACCAAATAAAATAGTGAGTCCTAGCGAACTATATAACTTTAAAGACATGTAATCTACCCTTGCTTTCAATTAAGTACTCAGTTATCACAGCAAGGAATATCTGAAAATACTTGTCACAGGTATTTCTGTTTTCTTAAGGTTTTAGTGATGTGACAAGCAACACTGCTGATGTAAGATATAACCTTCCAGAGAAACTGGATTTTATTATTTCCTTATGAAGCTGTGTGTGGACAGTAAGCTGAGTAACCTAACTGCAACTGTTAATAAATGTTCATTCTATTCTTGCTATCTGAAAGATACTGTCCTGGGTGCTGTGGAGGTACAAGATGAAATAGACAACAGAGTCCATGATCTTATTGACTTTTCTATTTGTAATCAGAGATTGGGGATGGAGGAGGATATGGGAATGAGACAGGGTATAAGGAGCTATGAGACATAGAAATAAAGACTATGTGCTACGAAAAAGACTGATATACACCTACAAATTTATATGGGAAGAGAGGAACTGAAGGCAGGGTTATAGAAGCTGTATGAATTAAGGGACGTGTTAATTGTACCTGCTGACAGAATTTAAACAGGAAGCTTGGATGGGCAACAAGGACATGAGATGCCAACAAAGCAAAAAAGGAGTTTATAGGAGTGCATGGACTGGAATGTGAAAAGAGAAGGGAAGAGGAAGCTAGAAGGGTAGACTAAAGCAACCCACGAATGCCTTGCTAAAAATACAAGCTATCTTCTGTAAGAAATCCAAAAGCATTAAGGATGAATTTGGCAACCCAGCATGGCGGCTCACACTTGTAATCCTTGCACTCTGGGAGGAGAGGCAGGAGGATCACTTGAGGTCAAGAGTTTAAGACCAGCCTAACAATGAGCAAGACCCCATTTCTACCAAAAAACAGGAAAAAAAATAGCTGGTTGTAGCACTATGTGCATGTAGTCCCAACTACTCAGCAGGATGAGGCAGAAGGATTGATTGTGCCCAAGAGGTAGAGATCACAGGGATAACACCACTACACTCTGCCCTGGGTAACAGAGCAAGATTCTGTCTCAAAAAAAAAAAAAAAAGGATTATGACATATAAACCATTCAGTTTGACAAAATCATATTTATGTTTTAGAGACACAGGCACATTAAACAAAGGGGAATCAGTGAAGGTATTAGTGGAAGTCCAAGGAAAGAGAATTATGTGGGGGAAAAAACCTATTTATAAAACAATATTTAAAATTAAATTCTTTTATGAAAAGAAAACCAATTCACATAGTCCAGTTAAAACTATCCACACACAGGGAATACTTCTGAAAGAACAATCAAAATGGCTACACTGGTTGCTTATGATAACAGAATTATAGGTGGTATTTCTTATTTAAATGTTTCTTAATTTTTGAGGTACTTTTTGTTTTAAACAAAGAACATACAATATTTTATAAAGGGGAAGAGGGGCAAGAAAACTATTTCTATTTTGAAAGCTAATGAAAGCTTGAGGAGAACAAAAGGCTACTTGTTTTATTTTTTCTTTTGGGAGCGGAATATGATGATACATTTGTTCAGTTAAGGTCCCAAAAAGGAACTAGGAAGAGGAATAAGGAAATAAACACTCAAGTTTTAGCTATGTTTTGCTGCTGAAAGTGGGTGGTAATGCACACATTAAAACACAACACACAAAAATTTCCTTTAGTTTCACTTAAAGTACCCTGAATTAAAGCCATCCAGCTGAGGAAAGGTAATAAAGACTTATTTTCATTCACTCAGAATCTGGGTACTTCTAAAAGAGAGGATAACTAATAAAAATTGCGTAGGTTGAAATATTTTGTACTTACTTACAAAGCTGCCTTAATGAATAAGCTCTGTTTGGAATAGTCTGTACCAGTGTTTTCTCTGGCAAGATAACCTTGTCCAGCCTCCCTTACTACCTTCATCCCAACCTGGAACAAGCAAATCAACAGTCATCCACCCACTGTGGGTAGACAAAAGACTTAAAATAACTACAAACTATAAAATACCCTTCTGCTTTAAGTCACAAGTACATACTATGATGATGATCTTGTGAAGCCCCATATTAGATTCATTTATGAAAGCATTGACACAGAAATAGCATAGCTGGCCTAAAGAAATAACACTACAGAAAACATACCCCATTAGAAGCTTTCTTTTTTGCTTTCCATTCATCCAGCTGTGCCTTTGTCTTCGCATCAACTTTAACAAGTAGCTTTTTCTCTCCAATCTGCAGATCATGCAATAATCTGAGTGCACGAAGAGTAGATTCAGGCTCCTTATACTCACAGAATCCGAAGGCTAGGAATGGACATAAAGAATTAGTGAGATATCAATGCAATTAGAAAAATAAAGAATTACAAAAAAGTAAAATCAGCAAAGACCAAATGTTGTAAGAATCACTCAAGCTGTTACTACACCCTGTCCTTCAACTGCCTTTCATAACCATTTTGCTTTTAGCAAGTTCAAACCACCAAAAGAAAAAAGATACAGGCGCCGCACCTGTGGCTCAAGTGGCTAAGGCGCCAGCTACATACACCTAAGGTGGCAGGTTCGAATCCAGCCCGAGCCCGCCAGAACAATGACGGCTGCAACCAAAAAATAGCCAGGCGTTGTGGCAGGCACCTGTGGTCCCTGCTACTTGGGAGGCTGAGGGAGGAGACTCGCTTGAGCCCAGGAGTTGGAGGTTGCTGTGAGCTGTGATGCCACAGCACTCTACCCAGGGTGATAGCTTGAGGCTCTGTCTCAAAAAAAAAAAAAAGATAAAAACAAAGGTAAAGAAAAAAACTCAAATTAGACGAATTGCTACTTATAAGAACCTCTGCTAAAATATTTATCAAAGTCACTAATTTCACAATTAAAAAGATTCTTTTCCCCCATCCTTCCCCACCCTCAACACAGTCTTGCTCTGTCACCCTGGGCTAGAGTGCAGTGGCAGCATTATAGCTCACTGCAACCTAAAAAATTCTGGGCACAAGCAATTTTCCAGCATCAGCTCCCTCAAGGAGCTGGAACGCCACCAAACCTGGCTAATTTTTCTATTTTGTAGAAATGGAGTCTCACTCTTGCTCAGGCTGGTCTTTAACTACTAACCTCAACCAATCCTCCCACCTCAGCCTCCCTAGGATCAGTAGGATCATGGGGGTGGGCCATCACTCCTGGCCTAAAATGATTCTTATTTCATATATTCACTCCATCCAAACTTTCTAACACCCACAAAGAACAGATTGCTTAAACCTAAACAAAGCACTTTCTGATTCTGAGCTGTTAAAATTATAAAATTAGTCATCTTTATTCTAGTCTCCAGTCTATTTTTTCTATATCTAGTTCATCTTGTAACTACTCAATCTCATTAACATAACTTTAGAAAAAACAGGGTTATTATTAAAACAAAATTAAGCCAGATGTGGTGTCATACACAACAGCTAAAGTCCCAGCTATTTAGGAGAGAATGAGGCAGGAAAAATGGCTTAAACCAGGAGTTTAAGGTCATCCTGAAAACCATAAGAACCCATTTCTTAAAAAAAATTTTAAAAAGACCAATCCAAAACCTTTTTTTTGTTTGTTTGTTTGTTTTGAACAGAATCACATTCTGTCACTCTGGTAGAGTAACATGGCATCAAAGCTCACAGCAACCTCAAACTCTTCTTGGGCTTAAGCAATTCTCTTGCCTCAGCCTCCCAAGTAGTTGGGATTACAGGCACCCACCACAACACCCAGCTACTTTTTTGTTGCAGTTGTCATTGTTGTTTAGCTGGCCCGGGCCGGATACAAACCTGCCAGCCTCGGTGCATGTGGCCAGTGCTGTAACTACTGTGCTATGCGCGCCAAGCCTGATCACACATTAAGACCTCCCCTAAAATAGTAACTTACAATAATCACATTGTTAATGACAGTGTTGGTGATACTTGTCTGAAACCGTCCTACATATGAGATAAAGCAAGTCAGTAATTACTTAATATTCTATCATCCCCAGCATCCTTGAAACTCAAAATTCTCAGTGTGGGAAATATATGACAAAAGACGTTAAATTTAAAACCTTTTTTCCTGGTTCTGATTTAGCGTGCCCTAGGAAAACCTAGAAACAAAACACCAAACCACTGTTAAACAGTGAGTGCTCCTAGACTGTAATTTGCAAAATATTTCCCACTAAAGGAACCAGAGCTCCTTAGACAATTGGCTGATTCCAAGTCTGGAGCTGACTAGCTCAAGCTACTAGATGAGCTTTGGAGCGTCATCATACCAGGTAGGGAGGAAACTAGGAAAGGCAAATACGGTCCTGTTAGAAACACTGGAAATCCAACTTAAAGAGGCAACTTAAGACAATTTAAGACAATGTGAGCTGTAACAAAAGTAAAAAACTACAACGAATCCACATTATATATTACATCAAATATACTTCAATTTATATGTTCCAAATATTAAAACAAACCAAAAAAAAAAAAAAAAAACACTAGGCATGATTGCTCATGCCTATAATCCTATCACTCTGGGAAGCCAAGGCAGGAGGATTAATTGAGCTCAGGAGTTTGAGACCAGCCTGCCTAAGCAACAGGGAGACCCCATCTCTACTAAAAGTAAATTTAAAAAAAATCAGTCAATTGTAGTAGTACTATGCCTGTAGTTCCAGTATTTGTGAGGCTCAGGGAGGAGGATCACTTGAGCCCAGGAGTTAAGATTATACCATGGTATTCTATTCTGGGTTACAGAATTTCCAAAAAAAAAAAAAGAAAGAAAGAAAGAAAAAAAGGCAGGGCTGCAAGAGGAAACCAGGTCATTCTTCTAAAAAATAAAAGGAGTCAAAGCATCTATCCTGAATTTCTTATGTAAATTGCACCTCTAAGGTACCCAAAGAGTAGATGAAAGAAGTTTCTCCCTACAGAACTACTCTAATAAATGAAGACTTATTCTTCAATGTAGGAATAACAGAATTCTTCCACATAAACTATTACATTTTGCAACCCCTTAATAAATGACTCGAACTAAACACTGCCAGTTGTTGCTATCACTTACAAAAAAAATAGCCAGGTGTTGTGGAGGGCACCTGTAATCCCAGCTACTTGGGAGGCTGAGGCAAGAGAATCACCTAAACCCAGGAATTGGAGGTTGCTATGAGCTGTGTGATGCCACAGCACTCTACCGAGGGCAATAAAGTAAGACTCCGCTTGGCCAAACTGCAACAAAAAAATAGCTGGGCATTGTGGCGGGCACCTATAATCTCAGCTACTTGGGAGGCTGAGGCAAGAGAATGGTCTAAGCCTAGGAGTTGGAGGTTGCTGTGAGCTGTGTGACGCCATAGCACTCTACTGAGGGCAACAAAGTGAGACTCTGCCCCCCACAACACCCGGCTATTTTTTGGTTGCAGTTTGGCAGGAGCCAGTTCAAACCCACCACCCTCAGTATATGGGGCCGGCACCCTACTCGCTGAGCCACAGGTGCTGCCCCCCAAAATAATAAATTTTTAAAACACAAGTTGACATACATTCCAATGAAAAGAACACTATTCTTATAGCATTCTTAAAAAGAAAACCAGCAAAAAAGTAGCACACAATAAGATACAATTACTGACCAATTTATAAAAAACAGAGGATAGATCGATGGCAAAGCTGCCATCAGCAAAATCAAAGTAAAGAAATGCTACTGAGTAATGACCCAGTTTCTTCAACAAATAATTTATAAGGGAAATGAGAGAGATTAATTTAAAATATTGAAAGAGACTTAAAACTGCCAGACAAGGTGGCTCAAGAATGTAATCCTAGCATTCCTAGAGGCCTTGGCAGGCAGACTGCTTGAGCTGAGGAGCTCACAACCAGCCTGCGCAAAAGCAAGACCCTGTCTCTAACTAAAATAGAAAAACTAGCCAGGCATTGGGACTAGCTACTCAAGAGGCTGGGGCAGGAAGACTGCTTAAACACAGGAGTTTGAGATTGTTTGCTGTGAGCTAGGCTGATGCCATGGCTCTCTTAGCCTAGGCAACAACAAAGAAAGACTCCATTTCAAAAAAAAGAAAAAAAAAGTTAATAGGCCATCTGATTATCTTTTTTCCTACTCTCTTTGAAGGTAGAAAAGTAGTCTGCAAGATGGAGTCTAAGACACTAGCTGAAGCAGTACAGCTGACCAATCTGCTTAAGGTCACATATTACTTCCCCCCACCCCCCAACCCCTATCCAGTGATTATCTAGTCAAGGTGTCTTCATCCACGACTGTGAGGATGTTTAACTCAACTCAACCAGCCTCTTCCCAACTGCCTTTTAATCCTATCCCAATAAGAAAGAATGCTAATAAAACAACACCTATTGTTAAGGACAATGTAAATATATCATGCAAACTTATTTAAGTATACAGGTTAAGCTGATTAACAACAAATAAGGAAAAGACAACCTACCTTGAAGTTTTCCAGAAGCACCTTGTACTCTCTTCCAGCTCAAAACCAAACCACATTTCTGAGGGAGAGAGGAAAATTGTTAATTTTACGATTTTAAAGTAATTTTTAAGGATAAAAAGGGCAGAGCACAATTATATTCACACTAAGGAAGAAAAAGCATAGATGTAAAAAAAGAAAAATCACTGGGCAGCGCCTGTGGCTAAGTGAGTAGGGTGCTGGCCCCATATACCGAGGGTGGTAGGTTCAAACCCCAGTCCCAGCCAAACTAAACAAAAACATAGCCAGGGGTTATGGCTGGTGCCTGTGGTCCCAGATACTCAGCCCAGGACAGCTAAACAACAAAGACAACTGAAAGAAAAAATAGCCAGACGTTGTGGCGGACACCTGTAGTCCCAGCCACTTGGGAGGCTGACGTAAGAGAATCGCTTCAGCCCAAAAGTTTGAGGTTGCTGTGAGCTGTAACGCCATAGCACTCTGGAGGGTGACGTAGTGAGACTCTGTCTCAAAAAAAGAAAAGGAAAGAAGGGTTCTCTAGGCAGTGTTCAACTTGCAGCCTGTAGGCTTAATGGAGATTTTGTGAGGACAGTTTTTGCTTATCTGTAGTGTCATATATCACGAAAGGTGTGCAACGGACCTTCTATGCTAATCAGCTTTATTACTGTTTGTATATTTACTTTGCGGCCCAAGTAATAGCCAAATTTCTCCAGAAACAAGAATACAAGTCTCTAGAAGGAAATCATCCACCAAGTAAATGAATGGAAGAATGATAGAAGAAAAAATTTAAAATCCAACAATCAAAATTGACATTTCACACAATCAGGAATTAAAATTTCCATTTAGTCAAATCCAAACTGGGAGAGACATTCTGGAGAATAACAGGTCACATACAAAGAAGATTCAGAACATCACTGGACTTCCAAAAGCCATCATTAGATGATACAACACAATGAGGAAGTACCTTCCATGTGAGTAAATAATCTTCAACACAGAATTCTATATTCAGGTAAACTACTGACCATCATCACATGAGATAGGATAAAAAGCACATCAGTTTTAGAGTATAAAAATTTACCAACCATATATTATGTACATATCACACACAGATTGTGTTATAGCCACATACGAAGGAAGCTACTGTGACTCAGCTTAAGAGCAAGACAAGGCATCCAAAATACCCAACACAAAAGAATAACAAGGAGAATATCAGGGAGACAAAATAAACCCCAGTACAAACGGATGAAAACAAGAACAAGGGAGCCGGCAGGAAGGCCTCTAGTAAAAAAGGGAAACTGACAGCTTTCTTGAAATATTCAGTAGTTGAACAAAGGCAAGTAAAAGGCAAAAGTGATAGAGAAGTTTAAAAATTTTAATGAATTTACAGAAAATCATAAATGTGAAAGAATAAAGCAATTAATAATCTCTCTAGGAGAGCAAAGAGTTGTATAACAAATGTACTCTTAGAGCAGTGCCTGTGGCTCAGTGAGCAGGGCACCGGCCCCATACACCAAGGTGGCAGGTTTGAACCCAGCCCCAGCCAAACTGCAACAAAAAAATAGCCAGGTGTTGTGGCAGGTGGCTGTGATACCAGCTACTTGGGAGGCTGAGGCAAGAGAATCACCTAAGCCCAAGAGCTAGAGGTTGCTGTGAGTTATAATGCCATGACACTCTACATAGGGCGACAAAGTGAGGCTCTGTCTTTAAAAAAAAAGAAAAGAAAGAAAATAAATGAAATGCACTCCTAGTACATGACTTAGTTCTGCCAAAACTCTTTACCAGTCAAAATCATTTTAACACCAATTAATGATTTTATTAAACTGTGAAATTGGGGAAGGAAGAACAGGGCATGTAAGATAGTTTGAGCCTTACCTAACGTTAAGTCAATAAATAAGAGGAGCAAAAAGCATTTTAAAAAGTACAAATCAAGTCAGGAACAAGATATTTCACATCTATCAGATTAGCTAATTATTTTATTTTATTTTATTTTTTTGAGACATAGTTTCAAGCTGTCGTGCGGGTAGAATGGCGTGGCGTCACAGCTCACACCAACCTCAGACTCTTGGACTGAAGCGATTCTCTTGCCTCAGCCTCCTAAATAGCTCGGACTACAGGCACCCACCACAACACACAGCTATTTTTTTTTGTTGCACTTGTCATTGTTGTTTTAGCAGGCCCAGAATGGGCTTGAACCTGCTAGCCCTGGTGTATATGGCCAATGCCCTGTCCACTGAGCTACAGGTGCTGCCTGAGCAAATAATTTTAAAAGTCTAAACGCCAAGCATCAAATAAGATATACAAGAATGGAAACTCAGACTCTGCTGCATTAAGTATAAACTGGCATGACTACTTTGGGAAAACACTGGCATTATCTTGTAAAACTAAGATAAGTCAGCCCTATGAATCAGAAATTCTACTTCTAAAAGAATATAAGACAGAAATTTCTACCACATACACCTAGGATGACATGATACTAGCAGCAAAAAACATATAGCACAATAGAAAGACTGCCAGAAGCAGAGAGGAGCAAATATATTTTCTACAGGAGTATCTTCTGACTCTCCTGGATTTCATTAGGGAAGAATAAATGCTAGTTCTCCCCAGACCCTGGATTAGGCCCTGTGGCTACAGTAAAAAGAAACAGGAGAAAACTCAGGAATAAAAAAGGAGTCAGACTTCATAATAAAATTACTAGAAACCCCCTGAAGTCAAGAAAAATGAAACCAAGAAACCAGGAAAACACTCTGAACCAATTAAAAGCTGAAATGCCCAGAAGATCACAGAATTTGTTAGAAGAATATGAATCTCTTGAATGTGATGAGCTGAAGGAAGAAGAATCATGAACTGTCTGAAGCAACTGCTCAGCCTGTCAAATGAAGTGGGATAAGGAAGAGAAGTCAATAGTGTCTCCAAGGGTGCAGGAGTCACACTGGACTACTCACGAGGTCAATTGGAGGTCAGGGAGTTAACCCTGTCCTTACAGAGAAGCTCTACACAGGATTCTGCAATACACACAGGAAGAACAACTTTTTTGCAGGTCCTCTCTCTGCAGACTGTGGTTGTCCTTCCAATTCCCAAGTACCAGCCCCAAGTCTGTACCATCACTGTTCACACTGAAGAACTGCTGTATAACCCCCAACCCCACCACCCATGTTAATCAGAAAGGATCCTCAAGTACCCAGGTAGAATCACTAGAATATGAACTCTCCATGGTTAGCTCCATGCCTGTTTGGAGCCCTTCTCCTTCTCCTTTATGCCCTTCTCCCAAGCACCCTCCAGACCCCAGCAGTAGCAGTCAACTTTCTCTACTGGACCCTGAATGTAAAGACAATTCGGACCTGGATTCCAATTCTGTCTGAAGGGCAGTGAATTAGCAGTAGTGTATGACTCCTTCCTCTCCCGGCCTAACGTAGTAAGAGTCGACTGAAATGTATGAATGACCATGGAAAAAAAAAAAAATGAACCAAAATATAAAATCAAAAAATGATTTCATATGGCCAACAACATAAAATTAAGATTTATGGTGTAGGCTCGGCACCTGTGGCTCAATCGGCTAAGGCGCCAGCCATATACACCTAAGGTGGCGGGTTCGAATCCCCAGCCTGGGCCCGCCAAACAACAATGATGGCTGCAACCAAAAAATGGCCAGGCGTTGAGGCGGGCACCTGTGGTCCCAGCTACTTGGGAGGTGAAGGCAGGAGACTCTCTTGAGCCCAGGAGTTGGAGGTTGCTATGAGCTGTGATGCCATGGCACTCTACCCAGGGGGATAGCTTGAGGCTCCGTCTCAAAAAAAAAAAAAAAAAAGATTTATGGTGTATTTCTGAAAACATGAGGAGTGAAAAGTAACTAAAACTAGAGTCATGAACGTACTAGGGAAAAAGAAGAAAACTATGGAGGAATACAGAATTAAAACTTATAAATTAGAATATGTAATAGGTAAAGATAAAAATATGCATAACAATGCTAAATTCCAAACTTAGAATGGAAGATTCCAATTTAGATTTTTGAAAGGGGCTCGGCACCTGTGGCTCAATCGGCTAAGGCGCCAGTCACCTACACCTAAGGTAGCGGGTTTGAATCCCCAACTCGGGCCCGCCGAACAACGATGGCTGCAACCAAAAAATGGCCGGGCGTTGTGGCAGGTGCCTGTGGTCCCAGCTACTTGGGAGGCTGAGGCGGGAGACTCGCTTGAGCCCAGGAGTTGGAGGTTGCTGTGAGCTGTGATGCCATGGCACTCTACCCAGGGGGATAGCTTGAGGCTCCATCTCAAAAAAATAAAAATAAATAAAAATAAATAAAAAATAGATTTTTGAAAGGAACAGAAAAAAGGGAATAGGTCTTCCAATTGCAGTATTTCTTTGGGAAAAAAACCGGAAGCTAGTATCATAAAATATACAGATGTGACAACACTGGGGTTTATAGGTGTTTATTTTCTAAACCTATCTTTAATGCAAAGATTTTACAATTTACAAAAAGCAACTATGATCTACATTACTTACGACTTTTCTAAGAAATAGTGGCAATTAAGGAGTACACGAACTGTTATCTTTATTAGAAAATTCTTCAATTATTTTTAATAACGTACATGTTACCATGACAGTGGATAGTAAAAAAAAAAAAAATAACAACAATGTACATATTATCACCAAGATAAAATTTTTAAGTACCCTGGCATGGTGGATTGCTTGGGCTCAGGAATTTGAGACCAGCCTAAGCAACAAGAGTGAGACCCCGTCTCTACTAAAAATAGAAAAATTGGCTCGGCACCTGTGGCTCAATCGGCTAAGGCGCCAGCCACGTACACCTAAGGTGGCGGGTTCGAATCCCCAGCCCGGGCGCGCCAAACAACAATGATGGCTGCAACCAAAAAATGGCAGGGCGTTGTGGCAGGCGCCTGTGTTCCCAGCTACTTGGGAGGCGGAGGAAGGAGACTTGCTTGAGCCCAGGAATTGGAGGTTGCTATGAGCTGTGATGCCATGGCACTCTACCCAGGGGGATAGCTTGAGGCTCGGTCTCAAATAAATAAATAAATAAATAAAAATAAAAATAAAAACAGAAAAACTAGCCAAGTGTTTTTAGTAGAGGCGTGGTGGGCGCCTATAATCTAAGCTACTCAGAGGCCAAGGCAAGAGGATTGATCAAGCCCAAGAATTTGAAGTTGCTGTGAGCTATGACACCACAGTACTCCACCCAGGAGACAGAGTGAGACTGTCTCAAAAAAAAAATTTTTTTAAAGCACAACCAAAAAAGAAAATATATGACTACCAAACCTAAAGAATTTATTATTATTACTGCTCAGAAAAAAATTTTAAGAGGAATCAGTTGAATAACACTGGATATTAAAATTGTTTTAAAGGATGGTAGGGAAAAGGATTCTCATAGATTTAAAATACTAACCCAGAGATTATTTATTAATCATAAGAGAGAAAAGGTACTACGAAGAGATCTGACCACGAAGAGATCTGACCACCTTAACCAAGCTAACTCAATTATTACTTACCAAAACTAGAACTAAGAGACATGTATCTCTTGCTATGCTGCACTGAGAAGAATGTACCACCCATCAAACATTTTTGGAAAAAAATGTTCACTCTGAATCTTACTATGACTCTATCTAATAGTCAAATACAAATTGGGAGAGAAAGTCTGCAAAAGATTTGGATTCCTCAAAAATGTCAACTTCTATGGAAGACAGAAACCAAACAAGCAAATGAGAAAGGCAGTGAACTCTTCTGTACTAAAGCAGCAGGCTGAGCCCAAGTGGCTCATGCCTATAATCCTAACACTCTGGAAGATGAGGAAGAGAGCTGGACCTAATCCCTACTAAATACAGAAAAAAATCACCTGGGTGGAATGGCGTGCACCTATAATCCCAGATACTTGGGAGACTGTGACCTTGACAAAGATCCATTGAGCCCAGGACTTTGAAATTGCAGTGAACTATGAGGACACCACTCCACTCTAGCCTGGGCAACAACAGAGCAAGGGTCTGTCTCTAAAACAAAGTGGTCTAAAGCACCACCCGTGGCTCAGTAGGTAGGGCGCCGGCCACATACACCCAGACCTGGCCAGCTAAAACAATGACAACTCTGCAACAAAAAAATAGCCAGGGGTTGGGGTGGGCACTTATAGTCCCAGCTACTTGGGAGGCTGAGGCAAGAGAATTGCTTAAGCCCAACAGGTTGCTGTGAGCTGTAATAACAAAGCACTCTACCCAGGGCGACAGCTTGAGACTCTGTCTCAAAAAAAAAAAAGGAGGTATAATGATGGAATCCAACACAAAATCCTTCACTGGATCATAAATCAAAACCAGAAAATATAAGTAAGGCACTGGTCCCATAAGCCGGAGGTGGCGGGTTCAAACCCAGCCCTGGCCAAAAAAAAACTAAAAACTACCTACTGTCGCCATTACTGGGAAAAATACGAAGTATGTACTAATTAACAATACTATATCAGCCTTCAATTTCTTTTTTTTTTTTTGAGACAGAGCCTCAAGCTGAGCCCCTGGGTAGAGTGCCATGGCTTCACTGCTCACAGCAACCTCCAACTCCTGGGCTCAAGCGAGTCTCCTGCCTCAGCCTTCCAAGTAGCTGGGACCACAGGCGCCCGCCACAACACCTGGCTATTTTTTTTTTTTGGTTACAGCGTTATTGTTGTTTGGAGGGTCCAGGCTGGATTCGAACCCGCCACCTTAGGTGTATGTGGCTGGCGCCTTAGCCGCTTGAGCCACAGGCGCCGAGCCAGCCTTTAATTTAAGTATGATAATGACATTGTGAATAGTATATACAGAATGTCCTTGATCTTAGGAAAAACACAAAGGATTCACAGGTGAAATGTCATGCCACAACTTACTCTCAAATTATTCAGGAAAAACATGTGTGGTGTGCACGTATATACAGAGATAAAATAAGTTCCTTCATTAATCTTGGTAAATACAAGTGTGATACTTTAAGTTTGAGTTTTATAAGAATAAAAATATTTTTTAATGAGAACACTTTAACTTACCGCTAAGAGCTGTCTTATAAGCATGTCTGAGGCTTTCTCAGAAATGTTGCCAACAAAAACTGTAGTAGTAGGACCACAATTTTCATCATTCTCTTTAGTCTTTAAGCCTGGATGATCCTTTCTTGCTCCCAAATGCTTTCCAACCATGGACACAGTAGGTACTAGGACCTAAAGAGATAAAAGGCAATAAAATTTGATCTGGCAATTAAATTTCCTATTATCTCATGTAACATTAAGTTAAAACATCAATTTTAAAGTGGTAAATATATAGCACATTATTCAAGCTTCTGCATTCTTACATAGTATATTTCATTAACGTAAATTTAATTCATGACAAGTAACTTATAATACTAGATTACATTTCTTATTAAAAAAAAAAAAAAAAACTTGAGGCTCAGTGCCTGTAGCTCAAGTGGCTAAGGCGCCAGCCACATACACCTAAGGTGGCGAGTTCAAATCCAGCCCAGGCCCACCAAAACAACAATGATGGCTGCAACCAAAAAATAGCCAGGTGTTGTGGTGGGCGCCTATGGTCCCAGTTACTTGGGAGGCTGAGGCAGGAGACTTGCTTGAGCCCAGGAGTTGGAGGTTGCTGTGAACTGTGATGCCACAGCACTCTACCCAGGGGGATAGCTTGAGGCTCTGTCTCATTAAAAAAAACAACAACAATAACAACAACTTGAAATAGCAAATAAAAATAACAGAAAAAAAAAAAAAACACAGGCTCAGCACCTGTGGCTCAAGCGGCTAAGGAGCCAGCCACATACACCTGAGTTGGTGGGTTCGAATCCAGCCCAGGCCTGCCAAACGACGACGGCTACAATCAAAAAATAGCCAGGTGTTGTGACAGACACCTGTAGTCTCAGCTACTTGGGAGGTAGAGGCAGGAAAATTGCTTGAGCCCAGGAGTTGGAGGTTGCTATGAGCTGTGATGCTACAGCACTCTACCCAGGGCGACAGCTTGAAGCTCTGTCTCAAAAAAAAAAAAAAAACTGAGATAATTTTACATTGAAGACATAGTCTTAAATTTTAAGACATCATAAATAATTTAAAATTATGAACTACATCCAAAGTTTTTTCACAACTGTATTCTCAGCACTAGCGTAAAAAATTTCAATTATCCCTGCTAATCCTATGGCAGACTATCGAAACATCTGACCACTTTCCCTATACTTACTTATATTTTATCTTTTATTAGTTATTTTTCTATCTTATTTTCCCTTTATAACTTTCAATTTCCCAGAGGAAGAAACAGGTCTTCGTACCTGACATCAATTTCAAAACACCATCATGTGCACTAAATAAAGAATGGTGAACTAAGACAGCTGCTCCAACCCCATATTCCACCTTCCTTAGCCTTGAGTACAAGAGGGAAGAGTGTCTATTCTTTGGAGGCTTTTCTAAACAGCCAAGCTGTGGATGTCCAGTGCAAGAAAAACTGGGCTCCTCTTGGGCTTTGGGCTGCAGAATCAAACGTTTTTAATACCTTGCCTCAAAGCAGATTCCCTTTTAACCAGGTAGGCTCCCTCTCCTTTTTACATTCTCCTCCCTTTTCAAAACCCACAGAAACTTTTTCTTTAAAGTTGAAAATATATCTTCTTAGAGAAAGAAAAACAGAAGTTGAAAGAAAGAAGATCTATCTTCCTTCATGGCAGAATTAAAATGAAGCCTACTATCCCAAATAATTCAGAGAAAAAGTCTGGCTAAACACAAGTTTAAGAGGGTTATTATTTATTTACGTGCTATAGTACACCAGCATTCTTGAAAAGATGCTTACACTGTTGAGAAGCTTCAGCAAATGTGGACAATTAAGGTTCATGACATAGGAACAAATTTTTAAAAGGCTTTATAAAGCTTGAACATGTCATACTA
This sequence comes from Galagoides demidoff, assembly GCA_963574575.1. Classification (NCBI taxonomy): domain Eukaryota; kingdom Metazoa; phylum Chordata; class Mammalia; order Primates; family Galagidae; genus Galagoides; species Galagoides demidoff. The sequence continues at coordinate 18,553 of CAUYQV010188119.1, forward strand.
GAGGACAGAGAAAACTAAGATGAAAATAGCATGGGCAGAGCTAAAAATCAGAGAGGAAGAAGGAAAGAGTAGAAAGGTACTCAACATAAAATTTCATTTCAAAATTTAAATGTTTCCAAGGTTCATTCCTAAATCCTTTCAAGAGACCAGATAGCTCATTCCTCCATCCCCCAGGACCAAGATGAGGAAATGATAAAAGAGCCAAAGTCCCAAAACCAGAGATGCTGACGTGGAGAAAAGGGAACACTTCTACACTGCTGGTGGGAATGCAAACTAATTATTTCTTTTCGGAAAGACATCTGGAGAACACTTAAGAGAATTAAAAATAGACCTGCCATTTGATCCTACAATTCCTCTACTAGGTATATATCCAGAAGACCAAAAATCACATTACAACAAAGATTTTTTTTTTTTTTTTTTTTGAGACGGAGACTCAAGCTATCCCCCTGGGTAGAGTGCCATAGCATCACAGCTCATAGCAACTTCCAACTCCTGGGCTCAAGCGAGTCTCCTGCCTCCACCTCCCAAGTAGCTGGGAACACAGGCGCCCGCCACAACGCCCGGCCATTTTTTGGTTGCAGCCATCATTGTTGTTTGGCGCCCGGCTGGGGATTCAAACCCGCCACCTTAGGTGTACGTGGCTGGCGCCTTAGCCGATTGAGCCACAGGCACCGAGCCGCTAACTTGATTCTTGCTGCTGCTCACTGGGGAAGGATATTTACTCCACTAGGCCACAGCCATCTGCAAAAGATAAACTATGTACCCCCTCTGCCCACTCATGACTGTTTCCTCCACCCTTCCAAACCAAGAAGCTAACATATCTGAGAATCTGATTTAATTCTGAGAAGTGAATGCTCTGTTTTCTTTGTACTATACCTAGAGGCAGATGACATTTCATAGAATTAATTTTTTTTTTTGAGACAAAGTCTCGTTTTGTCACCCTTGACAGAGTGCCATGGCATCATAGCTCATAGCAACCTCCAACTCTTGGGCTCAAGCGATTTTCTTGCCTCAGTCTCCTGAGTAGCTGGGACTACAGGCATGTGCCACGTCTGGCTACTTTTAGAGACCGGGCCTCACTCTGGCACAGGCTGGTCTGGAACTCCTGAGCTCAGGCAATCCACCTGCCTCGGCCTCTCAGAGTGCTGTGATTACAGGTGGGAGCCACCACGCCTGGCCCAAAAGAATTAATTTTAAAGTAAAAAAACCTCTTTAGTGAGCTCCTACAATATGTTTAAACATTCTGCAGGAGACTAAGAGAAAAACAGTCTGTGCCTTCATCGTCACATAGCATGAATCCCAGCACATGTATACAGCTCTTGCCTCCTAGTTTACAGATCAAAGTCATGGTGTCTCCTTGAGTCTTTGTAATAGTCCTGTGATATAGGAATGGTGCTTATCCCCTGGGTGACAATTAGGCCCTGATCCCTTAGGTGATTGTCTTCTCCCTCCCAGCCGTGAGGCCTCTGGGACTCTTTGGAGGCTGACTTAGGATGGATCCTTTCCAATGTCTTTTATTACAGAACTCTTTTGCCAGCAGAAGAACCCCTTGTCTCATCCTCTGGATGTAAGAGAGGATGAAGACATGAAGCTTCCACCAACATTGACCTCACTCTTCCAGGTAATGACATTTTTGCTTTGGCAGAGGGAGAAGCATATATTACATCAAGAGGCATTTGCAATTCATGTGCTTGTGAGCTTCTGGGAAGTTCCTATTTGGAGATGAGTGTTGCCCTGAACAGGCCTAAATGACACATATCTGTGAGAATCCAAATCTCAGGAGAGCAGGGTGCTGGTCGGCTGTCTCGAGAAGCACGGATATTTTCTTTCACAACTTTCAAGGACCTCAGCAGTGGCTAAAGGGCAGCAGCATTTAGAGCAAGCGTTTGTCCCTAAATAGCAAATGGCTTTCATAATACTAATTATAGACTGCCTCTCCGTCTCTATCTTGTAAACAAAAGAGGGCAGGAGGGAGAATCCAGGCCCCATTGAGCTTATATTTATTTAGTTAATCAATACGAACACACTGGAAGCCAGAGAAGCCGTCTGCAAGATGGAGTCGGAGAAGCTAAGCTGAGGCAGGACAGCTGACCTAGTCTGCTCAGCTCACATTCTCTCCCTCCTCGCCCCCTCCCCCATGATTATCTAGTGAAAGTTTCACTATGACTGTGAGGATCTTTGTCTCAGGAGTCTCTGAGACATAGATAATAGGTGTTGTGATATTGGTGAAGGTTCCTTTGATGATATATATATATATTTTTCTTTCTTTTTTTTGCAGTTTTTGGCAGGGGCCAGGTTTGAACCCGCCACCTCTGGTATATGGGGCCAGCGCTCTACTCCTTTGAGCCACAAGCACCACCTGATGATATATTTTCTCTGATGATTCTCTTAGATATTCTGTTCACATGTAACTCACCTTTTTTGTTGTTTAAATGTTTTTTATTTTTGAGACAGAGTCACAAGCTGTCGCCCTGGTTAGAATGCTGTGGCGTCACAGCTCACAGTAACCTCAAACTCTTGGGCTTAAGCAATCCTCTTGCCTCAGCCTCCCAAGTAGCTGGGACTACAGGCGCCCGCTACCATGTCTGGCTATTATTTTTTTGTTGTTGTTGTTGCAATTGTCATTGTTGTTTTAGTTGCTCCTGGCCGGGTTGGAACTGCCAGCCTTGGTGTATGTGGCTGGTGCCCTACTTACTGAACTACAGACGCCGCCTGTTGCTTAAACATTTTGCATTGTTAGAATAGCGACTACTTTGATGTCTATCAGATGAAGTTAAAATTTTCTAGGTTGGTTTCTAATAAAAGTTATTAGAATTGTAACTGAGGCAGAACAGAATGGAGAGGCTACTCTCACTGTTCTCCAGAATCGCAGGCCTTCTGACAAATTCTGATAAAGCTCGTTTGGACCTAAAGCCTGTCTCTGCCTGGGGGCTGACAGTCACAGGTCTCCAGACCCTCTTCATCTGGTAACACACTGAGAGTCTCTAGTGCGTCTAGCGCTCTTCTAGTGACTGGGGGTGGGGGCACGGGGATATGAAAGAACAGCTCCCTGCTCAGTGCAGGCTGGAGGTTTCACACACAGGTTGATGGAGGTGGTAGCTCTTAATCTCATCCTTGGAGGATGAATTAAATATGAAAATATGAGAGCCATTTAGGCACTGGAGAGTGCCAGATGAAAGTGGTGAGACTGATTAGGGCCTGGTTGGGAGATGGGTTGGAGGTGTGAGCAGGAGGCCTATTTTTTTTCCAGGCTATACACACGTAACATAATATAGGGATCAGAGGAGAGTTAACATCCCAAGGCAATAGCTCAGGCCCTTTCCCCTTCTGAAAAAACAGCACTGAACACATGCTGCCCGTTTGCCACTGAACAGGCTACCACAGAAGAAAAGTCTGGCTGTCTTCTCAGATGGTGGCACAGGGGATGCTAGGCTAAGTATTATTGCTACAGGAAGATCTGCAGCCACTTTGAGAAGGCTCAGCTGTGGGGAAAACAGAAGAAAAATATTTCTCCAGGAAAGGTGAGCATGAAGGGAACTAGCTCAATCGTTACCCTATTCTGTGCCAGGCATTTTGCCAGGAGCTGAGGCAATAAAGATGTAAAAATAATTATTATAGTTTTGAATACTTAATAGGCTCCAGGCACCATGCCAGATACTGGGGTGGCACTATTACTACTACTGCCTCTAATAGTAATAATGTAATAATAATGAGGGCAACAAGCAGGACCATTTATTGAATTCTCACCGTGTGCCAGATGCATTGGTTAACGTAGGGAAGAGAGATGACAATCGAAGTAAATATAATCGTATGATATTTAGTCCATCCAAAGTCTAGTTTTACTTTTCATTTCTGGTATTTAAAATTAACCTGGTCTATTTAATGTCTAGTGGGCTATGTTATGAGAAGTTTCATAGTATTTCTCTGTAGGAAAAAAAAAATACAGGGCAGCTGTAAAGTTCACGTGCAATTTAAAATAGCTTAACATAGTAAATTGCACATGAACTTTATGTCTACCCTGTATTTCCAGAGGTGTACTTGGGATTGTACTATTAGAGAGTCACTCTTTTGCTTTAAGGTGCTACCTCTCCAAAATGACCTCTGGAATGAAAAATAAATCACATGCCTAATAACTCGTAATATCTTAACATATCGTGTTTCCCCGAAAATAAGACACTGTCTTATATTTATTTTTTCTCAAGAAGACACACTAGGGCTTATTTTCAGGGGATATCTTCTCTCCATGCCGAAATGCATGGTCCATCACTAGATCTTATTATTGGGGTAGGGCTTATATTTAACAAATGCATAGAAATCCTGCTAGGGCTTATTTTTTGGGTAGGTCTTATTTTCGGGGAAACACGGTAGATTCCTACATTAAGAAAGTTACTGTGGGCCAGGCATGGTGGGTCACACCTGAAGTCCTGGGAGGACAAGGTGGGTGGATTACTTGAACTCAAGAGCTCAAGACCAGCCTGAGCAAGAGTGAGACCTTGTCTCTACTAAAATAAAAAAAAAATTAGCTGGGCATTGTGGTGGGTACCTGTAGTCCCAGCTACTTTGGAAGGCATGAGGATCACTTGAGCTCAAGGGATTGACGTTGTGGGCAGCACGTATGGTTCAAGGAGTAGGGCACTGGTCCCATATACTGGAGGTGGTGGGTTCAAACCTAGCCTCAGCTACAAAAAAAAAAAAGAAGAAGAGATTGAGGTTACTGTGAGCTATGATGAAGCCATGGCACTCAACCCCAGGGTGACAAAGTGAGACTGTTTGAAATAAAAAAAAAGAAAAGAAAAGGGACTGTTACTATGATGTTGGAAGTAAAGCACTGTCTGGTTAGGATAGGGGAGATGGCCTGGAGGATAAAGAAGAGGCCTGGTGCTCATCCCTGGAAATCTTTATTAAGTAGCCATGCCTGTCTCTACGCTATGCAAAAAGAATGATGCAAAAATGGGTTCCTGCGCTGCCTCTTGACGAGCAGGCTCCTATAGACTCATTTCCTGCCCTCCTCTGATCTCCACAACTAGAGCCACTTGACTCTCATTTACGGCTTTAGCCTCAGCCTCACTCCTTGAGATCCATCCTTTCTCCATAGGCTTGCTGGTAGACCTACTGTGCTATTATTCTGGAAATAAATAACTACATAGTAACGATGGCGTTTCTGGCATTTCTTGAGGATGTATCATCAGAAAGATTTCTCCCCATCACCCTTTACCTTTATACTTGGCAGATGCGCTTATCTGCTGTTAACCCAAGCCAGGCCTTGAGGTGTATTCTTCACCGAGGGAAACAAAACCAGCCAGTATTTCATGCCATTCTGCCAGTGGAACCTCACTCCCAATGTAGTCCCCCAAGCATGAAAGATTAAGGATGGTCTAACAGGCTGCCTCAGAGGGCTTATCATGTTCTCTCTTTTCTTTGCTGCTGGCCAGAGGAGTTTGTGTAATAGGATCTGTGACATTTGTGGGCTTAAATGATGCGATTTAAAGAGCTAAATCGATGGGCTTGGCAGAAGGCCAGGGCACAAAGTGGCTTTGGCAAATCCCAGCCCTGTTTGCCGTATAGCACAGGACTTCATCGGAGAGGAGGAAAGGCCAGCTTTCTACCCAACTTCAAAAAATAGCGCCTTCAGAGAGACCTGGTATCTGCACATGGCTTGCACTGGGTGTCATGAAGATTGTGGCTGAAATGGCAAATCGCTGTGACCTCTCACCCTTATCCAAACTTATCTGTCCAATGGTCCATCTCTTTAAGGCCCTTTTAAGGCCACTAAATTTAATCTAATACATGTGTACAATCTAAATTGTGGACGGTAGGTAACATACTCTGGCCACAGAGGAGCACCACAGAATAAAAATTTAAGAAAATAACTAAGATGATATATTTGGTAAAAAAATTCTTTATATACCAGGCACTGTAACAGAAGCTGGTGATAATGGATGAGGGGCTCAATGCCATGCTTCTTCTAGAAACAATTACATTGGAACATGGAACTTGAATACCCAGTCCAAAGAGTGACTATGGTGGAAATTTTATGTACAAAAGCACTGGAGTGGTTTGTTCAGAGGGAGATCGTAGGATGCTCATTTTGAGAACATTTTGGCTCTTTTTAAGTTACCATTTTAAGAACTTCCTATACGGAACCCCAAAGGTCATCTAGAAAAACCCCCAGCTCCATGCCAAAATCCCTTTGACAATGTCCTTGTTAAATAATTTTTCAGTGAACGAGCACCTCCCCTAATGGGAAACTTACTACTCCCTCATTTGCCTGGCAACTCTAAGTAAAAGCTTCTTTATGTTCAGCTGAAATCACCTGCTTACAAATTTAATCCCCTTGGCTCAAGGTCTGCTCTCTAGAGCTGCATCAGGCAAAGGTCCCCTTTTTTTCCCCACATGACAGCCTTCCAATGTTTGATGGCAGCACTCATGTTTCCCTCGGCCCAAGTATTCCCTTTTCTAGAATTAACAGTCTCCTTTTATTCAATCCTTCTTATTAGACTGTTTCCAGATTTTGGAGCATCCTAGCGGATGTGGCTGGTTGCTGGTTTGTTTTTTCATTCATTCATTTAACAATTCTTTGTTGGGGTCATGATGCTGTAGCATCTTGTTTCGGTAGACACATTAAACAGTTCAGTATAGTGATGTATTTGCAGTCTTTTTCATGTATGTAAATCTTAATGCTGTAACTACTTCGTTTATTTATAAATAATTAACATTTAAAACTTACTATGTGCTAGATACTATATATACTAAATGTTTCACATATATTATTTAATCCTCACTTTTAGATAGTTATCATTATTATCTCCCAACTTACAGATAAGAAACTTGAGCACAGAGAGGTTAAGTAATTTTTTTAAGGTCACACAGCTACTTAAGTGGTAGAAATAGGATTGGAGCCAAGCTTCTGACTCTAGGGTGTATGTATATTCTTTTTTTTTTTTTTTGAGACGGAGCCTCAAGCTACCCCCCTGGGTAGAGTGCCATGGCATCATAGTTCACAGCAACCTCCAACTCCTGGGCTCAAGCGAGTCTCCTGCCTCTGCCTCCCAAGTAGCTGGGACCACAGGCACCCACCACAATGCCCGGCCATTTTTTGGTTGCAGCCATCATTGTTGTTTGGTGGGCCCGGGCTGGGGATTCGAACCC
>CAUYQV010188124.1:0-10979 GCA_963574575.1 Galagoides demidoff
TCAAGCTATCTCCCTGGTAATGTGCTGTGACATCACAGCTCAAAGCAACCTCCAACTCCTGGGTTCAAGTGAGTCTCCTGCCTCAGCCTCCCAGGTAACTGGGACCACAGGCACCCGCCATAACACCTGGCTATTTTTTGGTTGCAGCCGTCATTGTTGTTTGGCGGGCCCAGGATGGATTCGAACCCACCACCTTAGGTGTATGTGACTGGCGCCTTAGCCGCTTGAGCCACAGGCACCAAGCCAGAGGGTTTGTTCTAATTCCTTCTATTTCATAGACGCAAGTTCTCTCTGAGTTGTTGGTAGCAAAAGGAAACACAGAATGAAACTTAAGTTTCCTGACATACTTTGTTTTGTACCAAAATGATTGGGATTAATCTGAAAAATAAAGTAAAAATAAGAGGCAGTAGAAGTGTTGGATCATTTGAATCTTGTTTGGGTAGTGACTGTTTCCTGGATGACCAAATTAGAAGCTGCCAAGTGTCACAGCTTTTTGAGAGCCAACATATGCTGGAAGAATTTGCCTTTTATTTATTTATTTTTTTGAGGCAGAGTCTCAAGCTGTCACCTTGGGTAGAGTGCCATGGCATCACAGCTCACAGCAACCTCAAACTCCTAGGGCCAAGCTATTCTCTTGCCTCAGCCTCCCAAGTAGCTAGGACTACAGGCACCTGCCACAACGCCCAGCTATTTTTTGGCTGGGGCTGGATTCGAACCTGCCAGCTCCAGTGTATGTGGCTGGCGCCCTAACTGCCTGAGTTACAGGCACTGAGCCAAGAATTTGCCTCTTAAAGAGTCTTTCCTTAGTTAAACTCGAAGGAAAGCCTACAGAACAGAAATCTGGACTTAGGTTTACTTTTCTTTTCTCTCTTTATTTTTTTTGCTCACCACTGAGGAAGGTCTTAACTTTTCTTTAGAAACAATTTAATAGGCTGGGCAAGGTGGTTCATACTTGAATCCCAGCCCTCTGGGAAGCTGAGGCAAATAGATTGCCTGAGCTCACAGGTTCAAGACCAGCAAGAGCAAGACTCCTGTCTCTAATAAATAGCTGGGTGTTGTGGTGGGCGCCTATAGTCCCAGCTTCTTGGAAGGCTGAGGCAAGAGAATCACTTGAGCCCAAAAGTTTGAGGTAGCTGTGAGCTATGACAGCACAGCACTCTACCCAGGACAACAAAGTGAGACTGTCTCATTAAAAAAAAAAAAAAGAAAAGAAAAACAATTTATATGGTTTTTGTTAAACACCCTGTTAATTTAGAGATAGCATAAAGTTTATTGTAAATGTAATATAAAAGATTTTAACTGATAATTGTTATGTAGCCACTTACAGAAGAATTTGGTGTTTTTCTACTTTTGTTGTTGTTGTTGTTGAGACACAGTCCCACCCTATGCCCTGAGCAGAGTAAAATGGTGTCATAGCCTACTGCAATCTCAGACTTGGGCTGTGGGCATTCACTGTCTCAGCATCTGGAAGCCGCTGGGATTACAGGTACTTGCCACTGTGCAGGGTTGGGTTTTTCTTTTTTTTCTTTCTTTCTTTCTTTCTTTTTTTTTTTTTGAGACAGAGTCTCACTTTGTTGCCCTCGGTAGAGTGCTGTGGCATCAGAGCTGACAGCAACCTCCGGCTCTTGGGTTTAGGTGATTCTCTTGCCTCAGCCTCCCAAGTAGCTGGGACTACAGATGCCCCCCACAATGCCCAGCTATTTTTTTGTTATAGTTTGCTGGAGGCCAGGTTTGAACTCGCTACTCTCGGTATATGGGGCCGGCGCCCTACCCACTGAGCCACAGGCACTGCCCAAGACCTGACATCTTAATCTGAGCATTTGTAAGCTCAGTGTGACAGCCAAACCACTATACCTGCTTCCTGTATATCATCCACTAGAAACTGGCTTCATCAATTTTCTCACCTCTTGGTGATCCTGAGCATCTGCACAGCTGGTTTTGGAAGGGCCATGGAACAAAAGGACTGTGGTTTAGTTTAACAAGTGCATGTCATACTGTAAAGAGACTTCTAAATCTAGTATAGTAAGCAATATTTATTTTTAGATTTTTTATATAATTTTATGTGATGAGTTAATAACTACTATTATCTTTGCTGTATCCAAGGAACACTTATTATCCAAGGCCAACTTAGATTTGTGGGTCTGCTGAAAGCATGAATTTCTTCAAGAAAAGAAAGCAGTCTGTATTTTATGAATTATAAAATAGTTGCAGATTAAAATTTCAGAGGGAAAGATGGTGATTTGGTTTGGTTTCAGAGAACTTTTTAAGGCATAGAAAATATGTCTGACTAAGGTAAGAAGTATCATTCCCTGCTAGACAGAGGGAATGATAAGATTCTAGGCCTCTAAAGCAGTTTCAGCTACTAGGAATCCATGCTCTTCTCTTTGGCCTCCTAGAAAACCACAGCTTCTCCAGGGAGTCTATGCCATGGGGTTCAATCGACCTTCCAAGATACAAGAGAACGCCTTACCCATGATGCTTGCTGAGCCGTGAGTATGCAGAACTAGTACACCTCTTCCTAATCTGATTAAATGAATTCTTCTGCTAACAGCTATTGTGCCTGAGAACAAAGGGGGCCAATTGGGGCAAGCTGTTTCCTCTGGAAAGCAGTTAAATCAAGGGCAGTGAATCCCATGGAGTTGAGTGCAGTTATCTGCCCTTCCGCTTCAAGATAAAGTGATAAAGGGGCTCGGCACCTATAGCTAAATGGTTAGGGCGCCAGCCACAAACCTGGGCTGGCAGGTTTGAACCCAGCCCAGGCCAGCTAAACAACAATGACAACTGCAACCAAAAAATAGCCGGGCATTGTGGTCACGCCTATAGTCCTAGCTACTTGGGAGGCTGAGGCAAGAGAATCGGTAAGCCCAAGAGTTTGGTTGCTGTGAGCTGCGACACCTGGGTAGGGTGCTGTGGTCTCACAGCTCACAGCAACCTCAAACTCTTCAGCTTAAGCAATTCTCTTGCCTCAGCTTCCCAAGTAGCTGGGACTACAGGCACTCGCCACAACATCTAGCTATTTTTTATTGTTGTTGTTGTGGTTGCCATTGTTGTCTTAGTAGGCCCGGGCCAGGTTTGAACCCTCAGTGTATGTGGCCGGCACCTTACCCACTGAACTATAGGTGCTGCCCTATTCTATGCAGTTTTAGCAGTTGGGGGGGGTTTTTGTTTTTGTTTTTTTGTAGAGACAGAGTCTCACTTTATCACCCTCGGTACACAGCTCACAGCAACCTCCAACTCCTGGGCTTAGGCGATTCTCTTTGCCTCAGCCTCCCAAGTAACTCGGACTGCAGCTGCCTACCACAATGCCTGACTATTTTTTTGTTGCAGCTTGGCTGGGCCTGGGTTCAAACCCACCACCCTCAGTATATGGGGCCGGTGCCCTACCCACTGAGCCACAGGCACTGCCCAGCAGTTGTATTTTTAAAAGTTATTTTGGAGGCAGTGCCCATAGCTCAGTGGGTAGGGTGCTGGCCACACGCACTGAGGCTGGTGGATTTGAACCTGGCCCGTTCCAGCTAAAACAAAAATGACACCTGCAACAAAAAACATAGCTGGGCGTTGTAGCAGATGCCTGTAGTCCCAGCTACTTGGGAGGCTGAGGCAAGAGAATAGCTTAAGCCCCAGAGTTTGAGGTTGCTGTGAGCTGTGACGCCACGACCATCTACCCAGGGCAACAGCTTAAGGCTCTGTCTCAAAAAAAAAAAAAAAAAAAGTTATTTTGTAATGCTTGATATCTTGTAAAAGTGTAAGGAGTAATACCAACACCTGCAGCCCTGTCCTGCCAAGAAATGAAACATGAATCCAGTTGCTAGATAAAGCCACCAGAGGCCCCTCCCTTCACATCCTTCTCCCACTTCCACCAGAGTAAGCTCCATTTTGAGATGGACTGTCCTTCCCTCAGGTTTCTTTATACTTTTATATGAGTTCCTAAGACTCTGAAGAGTAGTTTACATGTTTTCAACCTTAAACAAATATCATACTTGGCTGGGTACAGTGACTCACACCTATAATCCTAGCACTCTGGGAGGCCAAGGCAGCCAGATCACTTGAGCTCAGGAGTTCGAGACCAGCCTGAACCAGACCAAGATCCTGTCTCTACAAAAAAAAAAGCTGGGGCTAGGTGTGGTGGCTCACACTGCTAATCCTAGCACTCAGGGAGGCCAAGGCAGATGAATTGCCTGAGCTCACAGGTTGGAGACTTGCGGTAGGCACCTGTAGTCCCAGCTACTCGAGAAGGTGAGGTAAGAGAATTAATCGCTTGAGCCTAAGAGTTTTTTTGTTTGTTTGTTTCTTTTTTTTTTTTAAGAGACAGAGTCTTTCTTCATTGCTCTTTGTAGAGTGCCATGGCATCATAGCTCCTGGGCTTAGGTGATTATCTTGCCTTAGCCTCCCGAGTATTTAGGATTACAGGCATACAGGCACCTGCTACAACACCCAGCTATTTTTTGTTGTTGTTGCAGTTTGGCCAGGGCCAGGTTCAAACCTGCCACTCTCGGTATATGGGGCCAGCGCCCTACTCACTGAGCCACAGGTGCCGCCCCAAGCCTAAGAGTTTGAGGTTGCTGTGAGCTATGACACCATTGCACTTTACCAAGGGCAACAAGTTAGAATCTGCCTCAAAAAAATAAAAAATAAATAAATGAAGTGGCTGGGCATTATGGCAGGAGCCTGATAGTCCTAGCTACTCAGGAGACTGAGGCAAGAGGATCACTTGAGTTCAAGAGTTTGAAGTTGCTGAGAGCAACAGTGCCATGACACTCTACCCAGGGTGACAACGTGAGACTGTCTCAAAAATAAAAAAATCATACTATGTATGTTAAAGTGAGCTGTAACAACCTTTTTTGCTAAACATTATACATGTAATTATCTTTTTTGTTATTTATGTTTTTATTTTTTTATTTTTGAGATGAAGTCTCACTATGTCACCCTCCGTAGAATGCCACAGCTCACAGCAACCTCCAACTCTTGGGCTTAAGCAATTCTCTTGCCTCAGCCTCCCAGGTAGCTGGGACTACAGGCACCTGCCACAATACCCAGCTATTTTTTGTTGTTGTTGTAGTTGTTATTGTTGTTTAGCAGGCCTGGACCAGGTTTAAATCTGCCAGCCCCAGTGTATGTGGCTGGTACCCTAAGCACTGAGCTATGAGCATCGAGGCTTCTTTTTTTTTTTTCTTTTGATGCAGAGTCTCACTCTGGTGCTTACCCAGGCTAGAGTGCCATGGCATCACTCTGGCTCACAGCAACCTCAGACTCCTGGGTTCAAGCAGGCCTCCTGCCTTGGCCTCCTAAGGGCCTGGGACTATATGTGCCCTCCATAACTCCCTGGTGATTTTTCTATTTTTAGTAGAGATAGGGTCTCACTCTTGCTCAGGTTGGTCTCAAACTCCTGAGCTCAAGCGATCATCTTACCTCAGCCTCCCAGAGTGTTAGGATTAAAGAGGTGAGCCGTAGCACCTGGCCTATAATTATCTTTTTCTTTTTTCTTTTTAGACAGAGTCTCAACCTGTTGCCCTGGGTAGAGTTCCTTGGCGTCACAGCTCACAGCAACCTCAAACTCTTGGGCTTAAGCAGTTATCTTACCTCAACTTCCCAAGTAGCTGGGATTACAGGCTATTTTTCTGTTGCAGTTGTCATTGTTGCTTTAGCAGGCTCCTGGCCAGATTCAAACCTGCCAGCCTCAGTGTATGTGACTTGTGCCCTACCCACTGAGTTACGGGCACCACCTAATTATCTTTTTTAATGATATAAGTATTACCTAGTCCTGACACTGGGTCACATGAAGTAGAATATAAAAGTTTCCTCTAACACATCCATCTGACTTAGTATTTTGCATTGTCCATAAAAATGGCAAAACTGCACACACAGAAGGACTTGAGTCCTAGGGATATGTTGTGGCTCAGCAGAAGATGTCACTGGGGACTTGTCTGGGCACAGTTCTTACTCTGTACTCTTAATTTCCATGGGCCCTTAGGGTATAAAACTAGGGGCACTCTAGCTGTCCTGGCATCTAGAATGAGGATTTCTTGGTGTAAACTTATCTAAAACAATTATTTCCTATTTAAGCTGGGTTTTTAAAACAGTATACAAAAAAAAATACAAAAGTGGCCAGGCACAGTGGCTTACACCTATAATCCCGGCACTTTGGGGAGCCAAGGCAGTATGACAGCTTGAACTCAGGAGTTTGAGGTTGCTGCAAGATAAGATTGTGCCACCAGATAGCAGCCTGGGTAACAGAATAAGACCCTGTCTCAAAAAGTGTCAAAGTAATTTGTGCTCAATGCAGAAAACCTGGGTAATAAAGAAGAGCATAAAGGGAGAAATATTCCTTTCATCCAGAAAGAACTTGACACTTTATTATGTTTAACCAACATTGATTTCATTTCTGTTATTCTTTGATGCAGTCCACAGAACCTGATTGCCCAGTCTCAATCTGGCACAGGAAAGACAGCTGCTTTTGTCCTAGCCATGCTCAGCCGGGTGGAACCAGCGGACAGATATCCCCAGGTGAGGACTTGGGAAGCCTGGTACCCCTGGCTTGCCTACCCTGGGAAGGGCAGTGCCACCAGTAGGGGATTAAAGAGAGGGTTGAAGTTTCTGACATCTTATGCTGTGGCCCAGTCTTCGACAGTAGCAGTTTTCAAAGGCCTCCACCAAGCCAGGGCTCCCTGCTGAGAGCTTGGGTCCGTGACTGAAAGGTGGGCCTGCTGGTGTGGAGGATGTGGGTCTGTACTATTCACTTGGCAGTAACATCAGAGTACTTGTTGCTGAGCTTGTGTCTGTTACTAAATGGCTCTCCTGAACTCATCCTGTGTGATCTCTCTGTCAGTGTCTATGTCTCTCCCCAACGTATGAGCTGGCACTTCAAACAGGAAAAGTGATTGAGCAGATGGGCAAATTTCATCCAGAACTAAAGCTTGCTTATGCTGTCCGAGGCAATAAATGTGAGTATAAGGGGTGACACCTACACAGTGAGCAGGGTAGGGGGGTTAAGGTTGAATTTTGAAGATGTCATAAGCTTATTCAACTTCAGTTTAATCTGGCCCTGGAGACTAGCAGCATGGCTTTTAGCAAATTCATTTAAATACCTCCTAATTTGTTAACAGTGTTCTATCTTAAAATAAGATTTTAAGTTGTCAGAAATCACTACATGCCTCATGGAGGTTTTCACCTTGAAGACTGGGTTTCGAATTTGGCATCCAGGGTTTTGGAACCTGTGCTAAAGAGGGATTAGGACTGAGGGTGGCAGGTTGGGTCAGATGCCATTCTTTATAAGCACAGGCTCTAGTAAGAGTAAATAGCATGTACAGTTCACTTGCTCTGAGCAATATCAGAAAGTCTTTCTTCAGGCTCAGCGCCCATGGCACAGTGGTTATGGCAGCAGCCACATACACCAAGGCTGGCTGGTTCAAAACCAGCCCGAGCCATCTGGACAACAATAACAACTGCACCAAGAGAGATTGGCTGAGCGTTGTGGTAGGCACCGGTGATCCCAGTTGCTTGGGAGGCTGAGGCAAGAGAATCACTTGGGTCCAGGAGTTTGAGGTTGCTGTGAGCTGTGACACCACAGCACTCTACTGAGGGTGACATAGTGGGACTCTGTCTCAAAAAAAAGAAAGAGAAAAAAAAAAGTAATGTTTACAGTGTGGGTAAAATGGAGGGAGGGGTTTGAAAGATCCATTAGAAAATGGGTCATTTCTCAGGAATGGAAGAAAAAGTATCCAATGTACACAGCCCTTTTATGAAACTAATCTATAGCTCTCAAACGAAAGATACAACTTAATTCTAGCCCAAGAATATGGGGAGGGGGTGGCAAGGGGAGGGGAGAAGAGCGGTTGGGTGGTGGGAGTATGACCGGAAAGATCACCTATATATCTGTCTAACAAGAGTACAAGTGAACTTTTCTAGAACTAGAATATAAATGTTTTGATACAATGACTAAGCAAATGACATGAAATTTATGTTAACCAGCTTGATGAAAGTATTTCAAATTGTATATGAAAATAGTACAATGTACCCGATGTTTGCATTAATGTATACAGCTATCAATTAATAAAAACAAACAAAAAAAAAACATAGTATTAGCACCAAGGCTCAAAGTATGGGACACTCACCAGACTGCATCATATTGCTTATAACTTAAGGCTGAGGGGTTTAAACTAATTTAAGAATCTATCTGGGGGGCTAACGGGAGAAAGTCTTATAATGAGGTAGCAATTTGCTTGAGGAGTAGGATGCAATGTATGCATGAAATCTGGAGGTTGAGGAACCAATGGTCTCCTGGGAGAGTTAAACATGTCAGCCATTATTCAAATACAGGTATGGAGACTCAAAGAACAATAGTGTAAGGGTGGAAGGGTGGGTTTGGTATGAGTAGTGGTAAGGGGCATCTGATGGAAGCATCTGAAAAGGAGACTTGAAAGGGAGATTGGCACCTGACTGTGAAGGGCCAGACCAGGAGTATGTTCTAGGCAGGACAAAGAGGAGAGCTGCTGACTAATGGACTAGGGAGGCTAGGAAAGTCTTTCCCAAGGAGCTAACCCTTGAGAGGGGTTTCTTGCCTCACCCTCTACTTTAAGGCTTCCTTCTCTCATTCCTCTCCCCCTGCCCCACATTTCCTTTGCATGCCAGGCCCAGAACATTCTCACAGGCTGCTGCTCTAATTACTTCATCCCATTTTAATTCTGCTGAGTTAGGAGCCTGTGAACTCAAGAGGAAATTCATGCAAAATACCCAACAATTTGAAAGTGCTGGCATTTTAGAAACAGGTCTGACCCTATCTGCCCCTTCATCCTCCCTTCCTCCAACACTACCTGACCAGTCACCAGCTTGAAAACTTGAAGGTAGAATGTGCTGATGGGAAGAGGGGGTGGCATTAATGGAGTAAGATGTTGGGTTTAACTGAATCATTTGAGCCATTTCTGGGAGAAAAGGACAGAATGGGGAATCTCTAATGAGTGGCTACCATGGGAGACTTTTGAGGAATGGATGGAGCCCATCTCTATAGCTCAAAAACATTGTGTGAATTGTAATGATTCTTATAAAGATATTTACAAATTAAAGTAGACTTGCTATTCCAAACTGTTTATGGAGCTGGATGGAATAATCTCTTAAAATGAGGGGTCAACTGTTTTTAAATCAACGGTTCTCAAATTTTTTGATCTTAGGATTCTGTTACACTCTTAAAAATGATTAAGTCTCTAAGGCCAGGTGCTGTGGCTCACACCTGTAATCCTAGCACTCTTAGAAACCAAGGTGAGAGGATCCCTTGAGCTAAGGAGTTTGAGAAAAGCGAGACTTTGTCTCTACTAAAAATAAAAAAATTAGCCAGGTGTTATGCCAGGTGCTTGTAGTCCCAGTTGCTCAGAAGGCTGAGGCAGGAGGATCACCTGAACCGAGGAGTTTGAGATTGCCGTGAGGTAGGCTGATGTCATGGTATTCTATCCTGGGCAGCAAAGTAAGACTCTGCCCCTCCCCCCAAAGGTTAAGTCTCCAAGAGCATTTGTTTATGCAGTTATATTTATCAATATTTTATCGTATTGGGCCGGCATGGTGACTCAGCCTGTAATCCTAGCACTCTGGAAGGCCAAGGTGGGTGGATTACCTGAGCTCACAGGTTCAAGACCAGCCTGAGCCAGAGTGAGACCTCGTCTCTAAAAATAGCCAGGCGTTATGGCAGGTGCCTGTAGTCCCAGCCTCTTGGGAGGCTGAGGCAAGAGGATCACTTGAGACCAAGAGTTTGAGGTTGCTGTGAGCTATAACACCATGGCACTCTACTGAGGGTGACAAAGTGAGACTCTGTCTCAAAAAAAAATTTTTTTATTGTATTAAAATGAAAACTAAGGCCAGGCAAGGTGGCTCATGCCTGTAATCCCAGAACTTTGGGAGGCTAAGGAGGGAAGATTGATTGAGGCTAAGAGTTGGAGATCAGCCTGGACAGCATAATGACACCCTGTCTCTAAAAAATAATTTTAATGGCTCAGTACCTATGGCTCAAGTGGCTAAGGCGCCAGCCACGTACACCCAAGGTGGCAGGTTCAAATCCAGCCCGGGCCTGCCAAACTTCAATGATGGCTGCAACCAAAAAAAAAAAAAATAGCCAGGCATTGTGGCAGGTGCCTGTGGTCCCAGCTACTTGGGAGGCGGAGGCAGGAGACTCGCTTGAGCCCAGGAGTTGTAGGTTGCTGTGAGCTGAGATGCCACGGCACTCTACCCAGGGGGACAGCTTGAGGCTCCTGTCTCAAAAAAAAAAAAATAATAATTTTAATTAGTCAGGCATGGTAGTGTGTACTTGTAGTCCCAATTGCTCAGGAGGCTGAAACAGGAGGATTGCTTGAGTCCAGGAGTTGGAGGTTACAGTGAGCTATGATCAGGCCACTGCATTGTAGCCTGGACAACAGAGTGAGACCCTGTCTCTCAAAAAAGAAAAAGAAAGAAAAGAAAACTGAAAAGTTGAAAGGATATTTATTAATCCATTTAAAATAACAATAATAAAGCATTATATGTAAATACAAATAACACATTTTGGTGAAAAAGGTACTATATTTTCCCATAAAGGATTGTCATGAGATTGGCAGGTTTTACGTCTTTACAAATCTTGTTAATATCTAGCTTAATAGGCTCAGCGCCTGTGGCTCAATTTGCTAAAGTGCCAGCCACGTACACCTAAGGTGGCGGGTTCGAACCCCCAGCCCAGGCCCGCCAAACAACGATGGCTGCAACCAAAAAAAATGGCTGGGCGTTGTGGCGGACGCCTGTGGTCCCAGCTACTTGGGAGGCAGAGGCAGGAGACTCGCTTGAGCCCAGGAGTTGGAGGTTGCTATGAGCTGCCATGCCATGGCACTCTACCCAGGGGGATAGCTTGAGGCCCTGTCTCAAAAAAAAAAAAAAAAATTCTAAGTAGTTCTATGAAAGAGGGATATATTGAGACAAGACAATGTCTGACAGAGAAACACACCTAGTCAAGGAAGACCCTCCCAAGA